>PVJC01012922.1:0-38855 GCA_004026665.1 Murina feae
CCAGGCCCTTGGAGGGGCATCGGGGAGCGGGAAAGAGGCAGCAGGGGGTCAGTGGCCTGTTTGGTGGGCTTCCCAGGCCCTTTGCGGGGGCCGGGGTCCTGCTTGGCAGCTCCCAGACCCCTTGGAGGCACCGGGAAGTGGGAAAGGAAGGCAGCAGGGGACGGGTGAGTGGGAAAGAGTCGGCGGCCTGCTTGGCGGCTTCCCAGGTCCCTTCCGGGCATCAGGGAGCAGGAAAAGGCTGGCCTGACCACGAGGCAGGGTTTTCCCTGCTTTCTGGTGGCTGGAGGAAGATGGGCATAGGCAAGCTTGGGAGGCAGGCAGCACCCAGCCCTGGTCACAGCTCAAAAAAGAGAACAACATGCAGGGGAGGGCAAGAGTTTGAGAGATCAACATAGAGGGGGTGCCTGCTCCAAGCCTCCACGGTGTGCCTGGGGGCAGGCCCCCAGCAGGTAGACACACACAGGAGGACTGCTCCGAGCCTCAGATGCGGCTGGGGGCAGGTCCCCAGTGGCAACACACACAGATACACACACACATATGCACACACAAAAGGCGCCTGGCAGACTGAGGCCATCATAGGACATCCACTGAGGGGTCCCAGACTGTGAGAGGGCACAGGCCGGGCCGAGGGACTCCCTCCATCCTGAGTGCACAAATTTTTGTGCACTGGGCCCCTAGTATAGGATAATTTAGATTTCAAAAAAAGTTATAGTAAACACCCTTCACTCAGGTTTTATTTTACCACATTTATCTTTTTTCCTCCCTTCCTCCCCCCCCCCCCCCATGAGTAAATGTATATATGTGTACACATCCGTGAATTTTCTTTTGGACCATTTTGGAGTAAGTTACAGATGCAGTACTTTTAAATCCAAAATACTTACGTGTGTGTTTCTTAAAACCAAGGAATTTTCTTATGTAACCATTTTCCATTTCAAAACCAGGAAATGAGCTTTGAAATTATTTAATGTACTAGGGGCCCGGTGCACGAAATTCGTGCACGAGGGGGAAGGTGGGGGTACCTGAGCCCAGCCTGCCCCCTCTCACAGTCTGGAACCCCTTAGTGGATGTCCTATGATGGCCCCAGTCTGCCAGGCGCCTTCTGTGTGTATGTGTGTATGTGTGTGTGTGTGTGTTGCCACTGGGGACCTGCCCCCAGCCGCATCTGAGGCTCGGAGCAGTCCTCCTGTGTGTGTCTACCTGCTGGGGGCCTGCCCTCAGGCACACCGTTGAGGCTTGGAGCAGGCACCCCCTCTATGTTGATCTCTCAAACTCTTGCCCTCCCCTGCATGTTGTTCTCTTTTTTGAGCTGTGGCCAGGGCTGGGTGCTGCCTGCCTCCCAAGCTTGCCTACTGCCCATCTTCCTCCAGCCAACAGAAAGCAGGCAAAACCCCGCCTTGTGGTCAGGCCAGCCTTTTCCTGCTCCCTGATCCCCGGAAGGGACCTGGGGAGCTGCCAAGCAGGCCCCTAGCCCCCAAGAGCTTGCTTTCCCGCTCCCCAGTGTCCCCCAAAGGGCCTGGGGAGCCGCCAAGCAGGCCGCCAACTCTTTCCCACTCACCAGTCCCCTGCTCCCTTCCTTTCCCACTCCCCGGTGCCGCCAAGGGGTCTGGGGAGCTGCCAAGGAGGACCCCGGCCCCTGCAGCCTTGCTTTCCTGCTCCCCGGTGCCCCGCAAAGGGCCTGGGCAGCCGCCAGGTAGACCGAGACGCCCCTGCTGCCTCTTTCCCACTCACCAGTACCCTGCTGCCTTGCTTTCCCACTCCCAGGTGCCCTGCAAAGGGTCTGGGAAGCCACCAAGCAGGCCCCTGACCCTCACTGCCCTTTTCCCGCTCCCCGGTGCCCTGCAAGGGGCTTGGGCAGCCGCTAAGCAGGCCGAGACCCCCCCGCTGCCTCTTTCCCGCTCCCTGGTGCCCTGCGAAGGGCCTGGGGAGCCGCCAAGCAGGCCGCCAACCCTGCCACCTCTTTCCTGCTCCCTGGTCCTGGGTCCTGCACTGTTCCGCCCTGCAGCCGCTCTGTGCACTCGAGAAGTCTCTCAGCCCGGCCTGTGCCCTCTCACAGTCTGGGACCTCTCTGGGGATGTCCACCTGCTGGCGTGCCTGACCAGGCTGGGGGAGGGGCTGATGGCGTGTGCAGGCTGGCCAAGCCCCCCAGGAACGTCCCTCACCCCATTGGGTTGTGGCCAGCGTGGGTGACGGGCTGATTGGCGCTTTCAGGCTTTAAGGCTGCCCACAGCTCCCATTGATCCAATGTCCCAGCAAGGCTGGCTGGACGCAGGTTTCTGGGGTTTGTTTATCTTCTATAATTGATGCTGTTCCTTTAAGGCGAGGCCTCCTACTAATGAAGCCTCCTCTCTGCTTCACCTTGCGGAGTCTATAATGAAACAATGTTACACTTAGTGGTTAGGCCAGGCCTGCTGTTTCCTTCAGCTTCCGAGGATTCTATGATTATTATTTTGTTGCAAACGTGTTTTGCTTGAGGATAAGCAGAGCGGCTGCAGTTTCACTTTCACTCCTGCTGCAATGGAAGCTACCGTTTACTCAGGTCCGTGAGTGGCGGCCTCCATGTTGGCTGGGCTAATTTGCATACAGTCGCTTTGATTGGCTGGTGGGCGTGGCTTACCCCATCCCGGAGAAATGGTTAATTCCAATATTACGCTTTTATTAGTTAAGATTATAGTAATTATTATTATAGTTACATTTTATATATATATATTTTAAATATTTTTATTGATTTTAGAGAGAGGAAGGGAGAGGGAGAGAGAAACATCAATGATGAGAAAGAATCATTGATTGGCTGTCTCCTGTAAGCCTCCAACTGGGGATTGAGCTCACAACCTGGGCTTGTGCCCTGACCTGGAATTGAACCCTGACCTCCTGGTTCATGGGTCGACACTCAACCACTGAGCTATACCAGCCAGGCTTTATTACTATATTGTATTATCTACTATATAATCTAAGGATATTATTCATATTTTTGCCAATTTTTCACAAAATGTCCTTTGTAGTAAAAGAGACTCCAGCCTGGTATGGTCTGTTCTGTAACCCTGTTTCTTTTGTGTCCTCTAATCTGGGGCAGCTCTGTCTGTGTTCATGTCCCCTAGCACACATGGGAGTTTGAAGAGTGCATTTGTAGAGTGCCCCTCAGTATGGACTTGTCTCTTGTTCTCTCTGATGATCCAGGCCATGCACCTTTATGGGATAGGATGTGTACGGAGGTGATGTGTGTTCTCCTGGGTATCCATAGGACACGTGTGTCTTATGGCAAGTCATCTCTAGAACGTGTGATGCCTTATTACATGTCATTACGACAGTATCAATTCTTGATTGAGGTCAAGGTGGAGGCTGCTGTAGTTATTCTTTTTCTTCGTGTTCAATCTCTTGTGAGAGACGCATGGAGACTAAACACTCTGATACCCCTCTGATTGTCTCCTGCTCGTTCTCCCATTCTCCCAGTTAGGATTCTGGTGGTTGCAGGTGGTGATCTTGTAATTCCATCATTCCTTGACATTTAAAAAAATATATATTTTATTGATTTTTTACAGAGAGCAAGGGAGAGAGAGAGTTAGAAACATCGATGAGAGAGAAACATCGATCAGCTCCCTCCTGCACACCCCCTACTGGGGATGTGCCCGCAACCAAGGTACATGCCCTTGACCAGAATCGAACCTGGGACCCTTCAGTCCGCAGGCCGATGCTCTATCCACTGAGCCACACCGGTCAGGGCCCGTGAACATTTTCTAGCCAGCCTCCTGCCATCAGGAGTTTGTTTCTATCAGAGTGGACTCTGGACGCGTCCTCTAGAGGCTTCACTGTTTGTAATCCTTTACTGGCCTGACTGATTTTGCCCAATGGGAGCTCCTCCCAGTTGACTCCTTTGGTCATATCCCATCATTCTCTGACCAGTTGTTTCCTCATGGCACAGTAAGACCCTCCTGGCTCCCCAGTCAGCCCTTTTTCCAGGGCGTCCCAGTCCTTGTAGTGGAGAATGTTGTTGGAAACCAGGATCTGGGCACTGGGGTGCTCAGTACCCCTGGGCTGCTCCTGCTCTACATCGGCTTCTGTCTGGGCCTAAACCCAGGCACTCCCCCCCTCTTCTCCTTTCAGTGACAGCAGTGGAGCTGTGTGCAGACAAGGCTCTTCTGTCCTATGTGGTACCTTCCCATATAGCTGCCTTCCCTGCACACCCCTGCAGCGACCCGTCCACTTCTTCAGCTGCCCGGTGGCTGGGCTGACTTCTTGAGCCTGCCCTCTTCATCCTGTGCACCTGTCAGTCTGTCCTTCCTCTTCTGCCTCTCTCCTTCCACCTCATCCCCATGTTGCACCTTTCTCTCTCCCATTCATAGGATTTATTCACTTACCTCAATTCCATTAAATCTCAAACAAAGAATAAAGTAGTCCCTTGTAGTTAAGGATAAGGCTTTTAATAAACAGTAATTAAGTTTAAAGGTCCACCTCCACCCCCTCAAGAATACCCCAAGAACAAAATAAAAAACAAACCACAATTGTGAATTATCTGGGAATACCCAACCATATCCCTTTGTTCCAGGAATTTTAAACATCTTTAAAATGTGATTTTACAACATATACATGAATTGAAGCGTTTCCCTATCTTTACCGTATTATGTGTATAAAGCCTTTGAGCTTCTAAACTTCTAGGTTAAATCTAAACCATTTTACAAGGGAATTACATCCCCCTTCATAATCCCTTACACCAGGAGTGGGGAACGTCTGGCCCGAGGGCCATATAAGGCCCATGAAATAATTTGGTTTGGCCCTGCCAAGGCATTAGGGGTGAGTCAATTAAATGTTTGACCAAATATAACAGGCTAATTTTTTTGTATTATGTATTTAGCTTTTATTCAAAATTAAATAAGCAAAAGCAAGTTTTTCAGAAACTTTCACAAATTATTTACATAAAAGAAAGTTAATAGGGACAGTCCTAAAGCAGGCTAATTTTTAATTTGATAATTTGATGTTATAGCTATCCAAATGGCCTTTGGCAGAAAAAAGGTTCCCACCCCTGCCTTACACCCAACAAGTATTCAGTTGTGTTTTCTTCACTCATGTCAACTCTGTTCTGCCTTTTTACTTTGAGCATTTTCCTTGTTTCTCCATCCTGTTGTTTTCACTGGTTGTCCATTATTATTACTATTTTTGTATAGTAAAATATAACATAAAATTTACCATCTTAATACTTTTTAAGTGTCCAATTCAGTGTCATTAAGTACATTCACATTGTTGTGCCATCCCCACTTTCATCTCCATAACTCTCTACATCTTGTGAAACTGAAACCCTGCCCTTACTGAACATGAAAGTCTGCAGGCTCCTCCCCTTGCCCCTCATTATTTATTTTTTCATAGTTCTTTTGACTGCACTTGACTTAAAGGGCTCATATCATTGAAGCGTCCTTGGAGTGGTCCTCAGAAATGGGGTGATTGTCTCGGAGTGAACCTGGAATGGGCCTCTTTCTTCTCATAGCTTCATGAGCCCCAAGTTTCTCTCTCTCTCTCTCTTTTTAAATAGGTTTTTTATTGATTTCAGAGAGAGAAGGGAGAGGGAGAGAGAGAGAGAAACATCAGTGATGAGAAAGAATCATCGATCGCTGCCTCCTGCACGCCCCTTACCGGGGATCAGGCCTGCAACCCAGGCATGTGCCGTGACTGGGAATCAAGCCATGACCTCATGGTTCATGGCTTGATGCTCAACCGCTGAACCATACCAGATGGGCCCTTTTTGTTCTGTTGTTGTCATTTCTTACCATGTTAGCCAAGATTTATGTTCTTTTATAAATGGGTCTTAGAATTGTGCCATTTTGTGAGTTTTTTTAATTCACCATCTAGGTGTAACATTTTGTTGAGTTTTATAGTGACCTACCTGTGTTAAGGATCTGTTCTCTATGCAGATAGCAGCTTAAAGAATATTTTGAAGTGAGGAGCATTGTAAATGTGGTTTGGTCTTGTTACATTTTGAAGTAATCTTTTAATCTTTGTTTTAGACAAGGTTTCCATTTCCTACCTGCCTGAAACAGGAGAGCCACCTGTCCTGGGCGCAGCACCCTTTCCTGTACTTTTCTGAGTCTCCGGAATAACTTGAAGTAAACAAAGCTCTTGTGGTGTGTCTTTAGACTTTCAAATCCCAGTACTTGGCGAGTTGTCAGCCCCGGCTCTCCTGTGTAGTGAAGGGACGTGTGGAATTTGGCACGATCCACTTCTTTTTGTATTCATTCAGTATCACAATTGCAAAAATGCCTTGGAAAATTTTACATTGGAAGTATAGCTTATTAGAAGAGGTTTATTTTTATTCTGTTCAGCTTAGAAGTGACCTCAAAAAGAACAATTTTTGGCCCTACCTGGTTTGGCTCAGTGGATAGAGCATCAGCCTGTGGATTAAAGGATCCTGGGTTCAATTCCTGTCAAGGGCACATGCTTGGGTTGTGGGCTTGATTCCCAGTAGGGGGCGTGCAGGAGGCAGCCCATTGATGATTCTCTCTCATCATTGATGTTTCTATCTCTCTCTCCTTCTCCATTCCTCTCTGAAATCAATAATACACACACACACACATATAAAGAATGATCTTTGTCTTGTCATTGCAGCCCCTGATAGAGCTGCCTTCTGTCTGCCCTTGTCCTGACCTCCTGAACGTGATTCTCTTCTGCATTTACAGGCCATGCACTTGGTGTACCGAGCTCTTGAGAAGGAACCCGTGCCCTCCATCCTGCCCCCGTCCCTCATCCCACCCACCAAGAGAAAGAAGACAGTGTTCCCAGGTGCCGTGCCTGTCCTGCCCGCTAGCCCCCCACCTAAAGACAGCCTCCGCTCCACGCCTTCCCATGGCAGCGTCAGCAGCCTGAACAGCACAGGAAGCTTGTCTCCCAAGCACAGTATCAAGCAAACACAGGTATGGTGCCCTCCGGGCATGTGGCCACTTCTCAGCACAGCCATTTCTGTGTGTAAAGGCCCAGCAAGAGGTTTTTTGGAGCAAGTACTTTGTGCCCCCAAATGGCAATGATTATGCTTAAATTAAGAATATTGGTGACGGGTATTTTAGTCCATTTGGGCTGCAGTAGCAGAGCACCATAGATGAGGTAGTTATAAACAACAGACATTTATATCTCATTGTTTCTGAGGTTGGAAGCCTTCAAGTCATGGGCAGATTGGGCAAATGATGAGGGCTTTCTAGTTTATAGGCAGCCGCTGGCTTGCTGTGTCCTCACATGGTGGAAGGGTCTAGAGAACTCTCTGGGGTCCCTTTTATAAGGGCACTAACCCCATTCATGAGGGTTTCACCCTAATGACCTAATTACTTTTCAGAGGCCCCACCTTCTAACACCACCGTATTGGGGGATAGGATTTTAACATATGAATTTAGGGGGACACAAACATTCAGACTATAGCAACAGGGACTAGAATTAATTTTCTCATTCACTTGCATCTAAATATTACCTTTCCTCAGACACATCCAGTAACCTCCCAGAAGACCTCTCCTCAGTTCTCTGCCCCTCCTGCTTCAGGCATTCCCTCTGCTCTGAGAGGTATCCCCAGATCACACTGGGGCACCTTGCTTAGTGAGCCTTCTACTCATGGAACACCTCATCAGGGAGCCTGGCATGCCCACACCATTACCCAGCAATCTCCAGGTCCTGCTCACTCAGCCATTTTCCTCCCTCTGCTTTACGTTCATCTAAAATTTTTAAATTGATTTTTAGAGACAGGAAAGGGGGAAGAGGAAGAGACATTGATTTATTATTCAATTTGTTTATTTATGCATTCTTTGGTTGATTCTTGTATGTGTCCTGACTGGGGATTGAACCTGAAACTTTGACACATCAGGATGATGTTCTAACCAACTGAGATACCTGGCCAGGGCTACCCTACATTCTTATAAATTCTCATATCTGGGATTGTAGTGAGTTATTTGTGATTTGTTTACACACCTTGTAACTTCATGAGAGCGGATTCAGGTCTTGGTTATAATCTCACTGATTAGAACAATCTCTGGTACTTTGATGCTCAGTGCGTGTATGTTGAATGATGAGGTGAGTGAGAGCATCCATTTCATGTTAGAAAGACACATGGGGGCTCAGACTCTGCCCACACAGTAGCATCGTGTGTGTGTGTGTGTACACTAGGGGCCCAGTGCACAAAAATTTGTGCACTCGGGGGGGATGGGGTCCCTCAGCCCGGCCTGTGCCCTCTCACAGTCTGGGACCCCTTGGGGGATGTCCACCTGCTAGCATGCCTGGCTAGCCTGGGTGAGGGGCTGATGGCTGTTTGCAGGCTGGCTAAGCCCCACAATGGGGACCCTCACCTCATGGGGGTGTGGCCAGGCTGGGTGAGGGGCTGATGGCTGTTTGCAGGCTGGCTAAGCCCCACAATGGGGACCCTCACCTCATGGGGGTGTGGCCAGGCTGGGTGAGGGGCTGAGGCCGTATTCAGGCTGTCCACAACTTCCATTGACCCAAGGTCCCAGCAAGGCCTCAGGTTGGAATCAGATTTCTGGGGTTTATTTATCTTCTATAATTGAAACTTTGTTGCCTTGAGCAGAGGCCTAGACAGGCAATGAAGCCTCCTGTTTGCTTCCGCTCCATGACTTCTATAATTGAATTATTGTTGCCTTGAGCAGAGGCCCAGCTGGCCTAGGGAGGCAGTTTCCTCCATGGCTGGTGCAATGGAAGCCTCCTATTTGCTCTAGCTCCATGGGCTGCTGGCCACCATCTTGGCTGGGTTAATTTGCATACAGCTGCTCTGATTGGCTGGTGGGTGTGGCTTGACTGGTGGGCATGGCTTAGGTGTAATAGAGTGATGGTCAATTTGCATATCACTGTTATTAGATTATTAATCTAATATAATAAAAGAGTAATATGCAAATTGACTTACCTAAGACATCTAAGCCACGCCCACCAGCCAGTCAGAGTGGCTTATGCAAATTAACCCAGCCAAGATGGAGGCCAGCAGCTATGGAGCTAGAGCAAACCAGAGGCTTCTGTTGCAACTGCCTGCCTAGGCTGGCTGAGCCTCTGCTCACAGCCACGCTCACCAGCCAAGCCATGCCTTCCAGCCAATCAGAGTGTCTGTATGCAAATTAACCCAGCCAAGAAGGAGGCCAGCAGCCATGGAGCTAGAGCAAACCAGAGGCTTCTGTTGCAACTGCCTGCCTAGGCTGGCTGAGCCTCTGCTCACGGCCACGCCCACCAGCCAATCAGAGTGGCTGTATGCAAATTAAACCAGCCAAAATAGAGGCTGGCAGGGCTCTGCACTGGGAGCCTCTGCAGCCAGCATAGCTGTGCCAGGTGTGTCAGCTCAGTGGGGAGGGGTCCGGCCTGGGGCCTCCTCGAGGCGTCCAGGGGCGCCCGGCTCGAGTCCACTGCCTGGCTCCGCCCCCCGGGAGCCTCCACCAGGCGTGCGGGAGAGCGGGTCCTCCACGGGGCTTGCAGGAGCAACCATCCTGGGTCCGCTGCCTGGCTCTGCCCCCTGGGGGCCTCCCCGGGGCATGTGGGAGAGCAGGGGCCTCTGCGGGGTGTGCAGGAGCAGCCGTCCTGGGTCTACTGCCTGGCTTTGCCCCCTGGGGGCCTCCTTGGGGCGTCCAGGAGTGCCTGTCCTGGGTCCGCAGCCTGGCTCTGCCCCAGGGACCTCCGTGGGGTGTCCAGGAACGCCTGTCCTGGGTCTGCTGTCTGGCTCTGCCCCGGGGTCTTCTCGGGGGCGTGCGGGGGCACCTGTCCAGGGTCCGCTACCTTCATCCGCCCCCCAGGGCCCTCCACAGGGCGTGCGGGAGCATCTGCTGCAGTGCAGAGAATCCGAAGCCAGTCCGCTGCCTGGCTCCACCCCGGGTGTGTTTGCTCAGCAGCAGGGCCCCACCGAGGGATCCTGTACCAGTGTCCGCCCCTGGCTTGCCACCCAGCTCTGCGCCAGGTGTGTCCCCTCAGCGGTGGGGGCCCACCAGGCGTGTGCGATCGTGGGCCCTCTGGTGGGAAATGTCCAGGCCTGCACTCACCAGCCCTCCCACCCCCCAGTGTGCGAACCCTGAAGGGGCTGTGGGCAGCCTGAAAATGGCCCTCAGCCCCTCACCCAGGCTGGCCAGGCATGCCAGCAAGTGGACATTGCCCCCCTGAGGTGTCCCAGACTGCAAGAGGGCACAGGCCGGGCTGAGGGACCCCCACCCCCTGAGTGCACAAATTTTTGTGCACCGGGCCCCTAGTATGTATCTAAATAAATAAAATGTTTTTTGTTCTGGCAAATGCAGCATCTTTATAAAAGAATACCTTTGAGATTATCTAAAATATGTGAGAACTTGAACTTGGGTTACATCTGGAATCATGCTTCACTTTTTGCCTCATTTGTGGTTTCAAAGGCAAAGCAATGAATGTAACAAGCAGGCCAGCCAGCACCACAGTGCAACTTCATAATATGATGCAAATGGGAAGTGCATAATCAGACAGTGATTTCTCTTGCTCATAACATATTTATAAAGTTAAACCTCTGACTCAGGACGCTCGTTTTCAAGGAGCTCATAGCAGACAGTTTTGCACCCTAGAGTAAAAAGAAAAGATCAGAGAGGGCCAGTGGCTCAGTGACGAGGCTAATGCAGCTCCTATAAGTGCCCTGGCCAGGTGGAGGGTATGGCCCACAGCTGTGAACCTCTGGTTGGTCAAATTTCCATGGCTGTGTGCTAAGAAGCCCAGTGTCTAGACAGCCCAGCCAGATATCTTCAGTAGCTCTCCAGCCATGCCAGGCATGTTTTGGAGGTCCTGGGTGGTGCGACAGTGACTGTGGGATAGGCCCCTTCCCTAATGGGAAGGCAAATGATAGGTAAATCAATAAACTCAGGAAGGTCTGACAGCCATGAGAAACCAGGACCAGGCCTGGCCTGGAAATGTCTGGGTGAATAGGAGTGCGTGCTTCTGCAGATGGGGCCAGCTGGACAGTCACTGATGTCTGAGCTAGAATCTGCATGACAAGAATCCGTTAGAGGATTAGTCTCCCAGGGCTCCAGGACTCTGAAGTGGGAGCACTTGGTATGTTCTAGAAATGGAATGGGCCAGGGCAGGGTGAGCAAGGGGACAGTAGGGTGGGGACAGATAGATGGGGTGAGGCTGGTCACTTAGACCTGTAAAAGCTGTTGTTTTCTAAGACAACCCAGGGTCTCCTTTAGTCTGCTGAATTCTTGCTAAGAGTTTTGTTTGTTTGTTTGTTTTTGTTAATACCGAGGATATTTTTTTCATTTTAGAAAAATTGGAAGGGAGGGGCGGCGGGCGGGTAGGGGAGAGAGAAAGAGAGAGAGAGAGAGAGAAAGAGGGAGAGAGGGAGAGAGAGAGAGGGAGAGGCATCAATGTGAGAGGGATACATTGATTGGTTACCTCTCGCACGTGCCCCACTGATCCGGGGATCGAACTTGCAACCCAGGTATGTACCCTTAACTGAGAATTGAACCTGAGGCCCTTCGTTGCGTGGCCGACACTACTGAGCAACACCAGCCAGGGCTTGCCAAGAATTCTTAAACTAGACTGATTTTACCAGTGGCTGTTAGGTTAAAAAGTGGGAGGGTGTGTCCCCTTCAAGAATAGGGCCAACTGGAGGAATCAGATACAAGAAAGAGCATTTCGGGGGACCCACAGTCACCATGCTCCCTCTCCCCCAATTCTCTCATCTGCAGGTTAGTGATGCCCTGCCTGGGACTTCCCCAAGGACCACCTGTTCCTGTTCATGGCCAGATGTGGGATGAGGCTCCTTCCAGCCAGCAGGGTCTATTCCCATTCACTGGGGCCTGCGGCTACAGAGCCAGCTTAAACCCAGCTGTAGGGAAAGTCCACCCTGTATGGATTTATAGCCAAGCAGGCATCAGGATTTTGCTGTTGACATGCCCTGATACCCCAGAAATCAGGCAGCAAGGTTATTCTGTTTGTGCAGCAAATGTCAGGACTTTTGTTGTCCCAGACAGAAACTGTTCTCCCCTCAGCTCAGCCTGTCTGACCCGCTGTAACTTTTTCCTTGGGTTTCTTGGCATCTGAGGTTTAGTTTGCTCCAGTCACTTAAGATAGCAACCCTCTTCTTCACTAAAGCTCCTGTGTGCACATCTCTTCTGTCCCACAGCAGATGGGCAGCAGCCTGCAAAGTCACATCAGGTAGCAACTAAAACGCAGGTCTGTCTTGCTGCCGGAAGCCTGTCTGTCAGAGCCCTTGCTGTCTGGATCGGGCCCCATAGGTCCTGATGAGTCTCCGACCAGTCAGTCCCAGGCTGCACCAAGTCATTACCCGAAGCCCCGACTGAAACTGTCTGGGCGACATGGCACCCGGCTTCCCAGCCTCACTGTGTGGGCTCCTGGGGCGCTCGCACCAGGTGCTGCTGGATTGGGGTAATGAAGGAGGCTGTTAGGAAAGGCAGATGAGGAGACACTTCTCTAGAGAAGGGGGCTGCCGTGCTGTGGCACTTGGTGCCACAAGAGTGCTGAAGGTCAGAAGTGACACATCCAGGATTAGCAATCGAAGAGGCCTATTCCCAAGCATCCAAGGGGCTAAAGCCTCTGGACTAGGAGTTGCGTGGGCCCTAGTGCACCTTTGGTGGCATTTGTCCTTTTTATTTATTTTTATTAATATCAGAGAGGAAGGGGGAGGGAGAGATAGTAACATCAATGATGAGAGAGAATCATTGATCAGCTGCCTCCTGCATATCCCCTACTGGGGATTGAGCCATAACCCAGGCATGTGCCCTTGACTGGGATCAAACCCGTGACCCTTCAGTCCGCAGGCCAATGCTCTATTCACTGGCCCAAGCTGGCTAGGATGCATTTGTCCATCTTGAGTAAACTTGAACAGGCTGTGTGGGAGGCCAGGCTTCACATATGCCAAAGTTGCACTGCATTGGTCTGCCAGAACGCCCTCCCTTGAGAGGCCTGGGCATTCTCGTCAGAGGCCCCCCCATCAGGGCTGTGCACATGCCGACACCTCATAGGAACACTTCTGTGTCACATAGAGTCAGGGCAGGGACAGGGGATAGAGTACAGAATCCTGGCACTATGGGCATCGAGACATGCCTAGCAGCTGCAGGGGAACGTTTGCAGACAGAAGATGGCAGACAGGAAGGCTGGCGTGAGAGCTGAGTCAGTTCTTAGGAGACAGGCCTTCCATCTGTCTCCTGTAGGTGATCAGAAGGGTCTTGCCCAACACATTTGAAGCCTCTCCTGGAAGATCATTGGCATGTCCTTGGCAGAGAGGGCGGAAGAACCATTGGTGGACAGACCTGCTGGGTCTTACCTCCCTCTCAGCACAAGGGGAGAGTGGTGGTGTGATGGGGTGCAGAGAGGTACAAGCTGGCCACCGGGTGAGATTGACCGAGTTGGCAATAAACTCTTTTAGTCTTAGTTTCCTCTTTTACAGAACAGGGATCCTGTCTGCCATCTTGGATCATTGGTTCCTGAGGAAGGTTTTCTGCTAAAATACACGTGAAAACACTTTATTTTATTTTATTTTTTTAAAATATATTTTATTGGTTTCTTACAGAGAGGAAGGGAGAGGGATAGAGAGTTAGAAACATCAATGAGAGAGAAACATCGATCAGCTGCCTCCTGCACACCTCCTACTGGGGATGTGCCCACAACCAAGATACATGCCCTTGACTGGAATCGAACCTGGGACCTTTCAGTCCGCAGGCTGATGCTCTAACCACTGAGCCAAACTGGTTAGGGCCACGTGAAAACACTTTAATAGTGTGTATTTGTAGGTGATGAAAAGCTTGAGGATTAACCATTGTACAAAAACCTCCTTTCAGCCAACAGTAAACTGGGTGGTGCCAGTGGCAGACAAGATGCGCTTTGATGAGATCTTTCTGAAGACCGATCTGGACCTGGATGGCTATGTGAGTGGCCAGGAGGTGAAGGAGATCTTTATGCACTCTGGCCTCAACCAGAACCTTCTAGCACACATATGGTAAGGACAGGTAGACAGATATCTATCTGCTCCTTAATATTTGGGCCTTGCTCTGTGGAAGATTATAATGGCTGTGGGTGGCTCAAAGGGGCACCGTGGAAATGAGGCTGTGCCATATGAAGGGCAAGAGGGATAAGTAGGACAGGAAGGTGTGGCAGTCAGGGATGGTCAGGGTGCCTCCTCAGCCCTTCAAAGGCCTCTATGTCTGTCCCTTACTTTATTCTCACCAGGCTGATGGGGGCTGAGCAAGGTATGAGTATAAAGGCCTGTACCCTATATTTCATGCCTGTCCGTTCACTTTGCTCCAGCAGGTGGGTCTCCTGTCCCATTCCCTAGACAGCTCTGGGGTGACCTGTTTGAATAGCTAAGACCAGTTCTTGCTAGTGATTATGCTGATTCTAGCGGGAGGTCAGCCTTCATCAGTCTTTTGGGATGGAAGCACTTGGCCACCTGTCGGGGAATATGCAGTAAGAGAATCCCCAAGGCTCCAGCAGGGCCGACCTGGGAAGTGGAGGTTGTAGCTGCCTGCCCTAGAGATGGTGCCCTTTGCAGGACAGTGACTGGGCATACTGCTGGTGAGACTGGTTTGCTCCTCAGGGCTAGATGGAAGAGCAGGGCTCCCACTTCCCTTTGGGGCAGTGAGAGCAATGTTCACATCACTGGGGTGGCTCTGTAACTGGCCAGTGTTGAAAGTCACTTCTTAGCTTTGTCCTCAGAGCTCTGGACCTTCGGGAGCTGAGCTTGGGGTTATAAGGAAAGACTTTTCATGTACTTCTGGAGAAGTGAGTCCTCCGAGCAGAGCAGTAATTCCATGTTGTAAAGAGAGGCCTCTGCCCAGGAAGTGGGCCATACCATCCTCAGGAATACATGACACCCAAAGTTAATGTCCCTCTTAGAAACCAATAAACACATCCCCTTTATCACTTAAAATGGACGTACACAGAAGTCAAGGCCCCTGATCATTATTAAAGGGACAATGCAAGGGAAGAAATTTATACCATATACCCCAACCCGTAAGTGGTGTAAGAACATGCAAATGACACAATTAAATCATAAATCCTTTTGGATTAAAGAAGGAATGCAGAGGATTGCGTATGGGGAGTGAAGGGAAAGGGCATACTGTGTGAGTTCTGGAATCACCGCTAGGAAAGTGAAACAACAGTCTAGTCTGCAGGCGACCAGGGAAGGGGATGTAACTAAAAGGAGAGAACAGGTTACGACAGTTGCACAGGGAAAACAGGGACTAGGCCTTTCCCCGGACAGCACCTAGTGCCTGGTTGGTTAGCATAGTGTCAGGACCAGCATGGACCTGACAGAGCACCCACATGGGGCCTTGGAGCCCGCAGTCCTTGAGAGATGGGGAGGTGCTGGAGAGAAGCAGAGCCTGAGCTGCTGTGGGCTGAGTGTGCAGCAGGCCTGGCCCTCTCAGGCAGACCGAGAAGTAGCCTCAGTGTGAAATTGTGCCCTCAGACTGATAGAACAGAGACTTTTTAAAATGAGCCTTGAATAGCGACATTCAGTGGTCTCCATGTTCCCATGCTCCCGCTGGCCCTGTTCACAGTGTCTGGGCCTGAGTTTGCTCAACATTCCCAGCTCTCCTTGCTGTGCATTAGAAAATGATTTCATTTCTGCAGTGACTCCGCGCAGTGGGAAAGAGGCTACGTGTTGAGTGGGCAGTGACTGAAGGAAGGGAAGACCTTTCTGGAAGACGTGGAGGCCGAGTCCTTACCACAAGAGGCTTCCCTTCCCATAGCAGCCAGCTCCTGGTTCCTGAGGTGTCGTGGAGCTTATGTGCTGCCTTGCCTGTCTGCCAGGACAGCAGAAGGCCATGTGGGCAGTGACACCTCATCAGGGAGGGACTGTCCTGTGTAGCATAGCCTTACTGGGCTTTTCAGGCCTCATCCCCTTAGGATGACAACCCAAAATGCTGCTGCCGTTGTTTCCATTGAAAACCAGTGTCCCAGGCTGTTAAGATGACCCAGGGCCGCAGGAATTGGCTAAAGATCTAAGTGCTCACTTGATCCAGCTTCCATTTCCCTAGGAATGACTGCTGTGTCCTGGACCATTGTGTCTACCACCAGCATATGATATCTAGCTGGGAGGGAGCCCCTTCTGCTCGCAGCCCCTCCTTGGCCAGTCTCTGGGTAGGAAGCTTGAGTGGGAGGCCAGAACTGATCCCCCGAGTAGGATGTTTAGGAAAAAAGGTGTTGCACTATGGCCTATTGTTTTTGTCATCATTATCCAGTTTTAAAAAGCATGAGTCCCGTGACTGGTACTCATTGCTCCGGGTGAGTCCTGAATCTGAAGTCTGTGATGTGTAATTAGCGTCCCACATTTCTCCCAGGGCCCTGGCCGATACGAGGCAAACGGGAAAGTTAAGCAAAGACCAATTCGCATTAGCTATGTATTTCATTCAGCAGAAGGTCAGTAAAGGCATCGACCCCCCTCAGGTCCTCTCGCCGGACATGGTCCCACCCTCAGAGAGAGGCACCCCTATCCCGGTGAGTAGCCACTGGTGCACCCCTGTCGTATTTGAGTCTCTTCCACAGCCCGCCACCAGGTGGCGCTGGCAGCCTGTGTGAGTCTTCCCCAGGGGTCTCTGGTGTGTCTGGATGCCCAGTTAGTTCTCAGGCCTGGGGGTTGGGGGAGACATAGATGATTTTATCCCTCATTTTAAGACCCACTAGTTCCTGCTGTGTGGTGAATTCAATGTGGTAACATGTAAGAGTGTCTGAATTTGGTTCCAGGACAGCTCAAGTTCTCTTGGGTCAGGGGAATTCACTGGTGTGAAGGAACTCGATGATATCAGTCAAGAGATCGCCCAGCTACAAAGGTATGTGAGAGTGGCTTCTTCCCCTCAGATTCCGAATCTCACACAAACCTACCCCCGGTAGTTATCAGAACTATTGGAAAGAGGTTTCAGAAACTCCTGGAAAGTGATCATCACTAGTTTGTTCAGCAGAAGTAAAGGGACACAAATTCTCCTGCATTTCTGAAGTGACTTAATGAGCTTGAGTATGAGTCTTCAGTTGGAGCCAGGCAGGGGGTCTCAGGCAGGTGGTAACCAGGCAGCACCAGCACCCCCCACCTTCCTCAAAGGCCTTGTTATCTCTGACACATAAAGTGACTGTGACTCAGGTGGCAAGTTAATGGCTTAGGATTGACAGCTAAACTGTTAGAGGGGCCTTGCATCCGGTCTCCAGCTCCATTCCTGGGTTTCCCCACATGAAGGCTTTGGACAGGGTGTTGCACTCTCAGAGTCTGGCATAAAGAAGTATGCCCACTTCCTGTAGGTCCCTGTGTTCCTCTTCAGAACTGCATCCTCTTTGTTTGTTTTGCTTTGTTAATCCTCACTGAGGATATTTTTTCTATTTAATTTCTAGAGAGTGGGAGGGAGAAAGGGGGAGAGGGAGAGAGAGAGAGAGATCAATGTGAGAGAGACACTTCGATTGATTGCCTCCTGCACGCACCCTGACTGGGGCTGTGGCTTGAACCTGCAACCCAGGTACATGCCCTTGACCAGGAATTGAACCTGAGACCCTTCAGTTTGTGGGCCAACGCTCTAACCACTGAACAGCTCACCAGCCAGACTGCATCCTCTTTTTAGTTGATTCTGGGAAAGGGGGCACTTTCCTTACTTAGGTACAGTGAGCAGAAGGACCAGAAGCACTTTTCCCTCTATGGGAAAGAGAGTGCTTATAGGATGGGACAAAAGTAGTTTATAATTATGAGTATGCAAACCAGAGTTTACTCTTGTATTATTCCTTACTAGAGTCCTGGTGCATGAAATTCTTGCACTTGTGGGGGATCGCTCAGCCTGACCTGTGCCCTCTCACAGTTCGGGAGCCTTTGGGGGATGTCACGGAGGTGGGAGAGGCTTCTGCTACCACCACTGCACTCGCCAGCCATGAGCTTGGCTTCTGGCTGAGAGGGTGCACTGAGCATCAGGGGGCAGCTCCTGTGTTGAACATCTGCCCCCTGGTGGTCAGTGCTCATCATAGGGACTGGTTGTTCCGCCATTGGGCCAAAACCGGCTCTCCGACATCCCCCGAGGGGTCCCAGATTGCGAGAGGGCATAGGCCAGGCTGGGGGACCCCAACAGTGCATGCTTGGGGCTGGGGAGGGACACAGGAGATTGATTGGTCAGCTGTGGAGGGACAGTGGAAGGGCTCCAGGGCGTGTCAGGTTCCTCTTGCTCAGTTCTGATTGGCCAGACCCCAGCAGCACGCTAACCTACCGGTCGGAGCATCTGCCCCTTGGTGGTCAGTGCACGTTATAGTGACTGGTCCACCGGTCAACTGCCCCCTGGTGGTCAGTGTATGTCATAGTGAGCAGTTGAGCAGCCTTAGCATATCATTAGCATATTACGCTTTGATTGGTTGAACGGCCAACCAGATGACCAGATATTTAGCACATTAGGCTTTTATTATATAGGATTGTATTATTTTCCATAGGAACAACTGTAAGCCTACTTTTGTCACACCCTGTATTTATCCAAAAATAAAATGGCAGTATTTTGCCAGAGTGAGTTGGATTCCGGAAGTATGTGTGAGTGGCTTCTAACCCTCTCAGAGCCCTGAGAAAGCAGAGGCAGGTCAGATATCAGGTGGGACTGGTTGGGTGGGTCACAAAGCCTCAGCCTAGGCTGCCTGCAGAAGCCAGACTCCCCCTTCATGCTTAGTCCAGAGGATGGCCCCTGTTCTTCCCCTAGTTCCAGGGGCTGTGTCCTCCAAACCAGTGATCAATCAACCTCGCAAGGAGAGAGCGTCTGTGAAGGCAGAGGCCAGTGTCCTAGAGCCCCATCAGGCTGTGAATCAGGACAGCAGGTAGAGAAGCATAAGGTCCTATAATGCAAGGGTTGGGATCTTAGGAGGGGCACCAGTGTCCAAGTCAGGCAATGGGAGCCTCTACAGCTGTGCAGCTTCTGACAGCCGTGCAACCTCTGACAGCCAGGAGTGTTCCCTCTGAAGGTGAGAGGCCAGTGTGCAAGAGCATCTATCTACACGAAGCTGGGCCTGGAGTAGCGCCAGCTGGCAGCTCTGAAGGGGACTCAGCTATTGCTGGGGGGAGAAGGGGGGATGCGGTTGTGGCCACACCTGCTCCCTCTCTCTTTACAGTGTGATCCAGTCATAATGGGTTGGGTCTAAAAAGGATATTGGTAGGTAGTTCTTAGTCTTGTGGAAACGGCTATTCAGATGGTTACAGTTGTTTCCTATCTGGCAGAATGTCCTAAAGAAGGCCTTCCTGTGCAAGTGCTGGCAGGGTACAATGACCAGTGATGTTCCTGCCACCGAGACAGCCCTTTGGGCACAGTAAGAGTGACTTAGTGCATATAACAAACTGCTATAGACTGTGAGGCTTAAAAAACAGACATTACCTCTTGAGGTTATTAGCAGATAATTAGCAGATCAAGGTATTAGCAGGTCTGGTGTCTGGTGATGTTGCCTCCTGGTTCATAGGTGGCTGTGTCTGTCTGTGCCTTCACATGGCAGATGGGATGAAGGAGCTCTCTGGAGTCTTTTTTTATAAGGGCCCTAATCCTGTTCATGAGGGCTCCTCCATCCACTCTCATGACCTAATCACCTCACAAAGGCCCCACCTCCTAATACCATCACTTTTGGGCTTAGGGTTTCAGCGTATGAATTGAGGGGCACAGATGTTCAGTCCATAAGGAGGAGAACGAGACTGGTTTCCGCCACCGGGGGTTGATAGCTCTGTGCAGTTGAGGAGACAGGCAGGGCCCCACTGAGCACTTGGTGTGCAGAGTGGCCAACCACAGCCTCCTGCTGGGGGTTAGCTGGGGGCAGCCCCAGGACCCGTGAGCCTCACTACCACTTTTTGCTGCCAGCCTCTAAACCCCACCCTACTTGCATCTTCAAATTTCTCACCATGGCTCCCCCAGTCAAGCTTGGTTTTCCTTTTCATGTTGTCTAGAAAGTTCTTCCACCATGTCTGCCATTCACAGACCAGCTCCCTGAAGAGCACTTTCCTTTCCTTATCCTGTTAGGTTTACTTTGTGGCCCTTAGATTGCATTCATTTGTGCATTGATTGTCACCTGTCTTCCCACTGGACTGTGAGCTTCATCAGGGTAGGAGCCTCTGGTGGTGTATCCTCAGGTCCTTAGCCCTCGGTGCTTCCAAGCAGTAGATGCTCACTGTTGAGTGAGCGAGTGAATATAGGATTTGGGGAAGATCACTTTTCTCTGGCTGCATAACAAATGGATACAGATAGAACAGCTTAAAACATCACATATTTATTAATGCACAGCTCTGTGGACCAGAAGTCCCAAGGGGCTTGCCTGGGCTCCCTAGTCAGGGTCTCACAGCACCAAGGTCAAGGGTGCTCGCTTGTTCTGCTCCTTCGCTCCTGAAACATCAATCTTTCAAGTCCTCCTCACCATGGGCATCATTCTGACTCCCTCTTTGAAAATCCTTTGCTTTAAAGGGCTGCCATGTCCATTGTGGGAGTGATGCCTCATCGCATCCACAGGTTTTCCCCATGCTTTTAAGCAAGGGGATCATCTAGGGCAAATGGTCCCGGGGGTCACTCCTAGACTTTTGTGGGTTTCCATAGGGATGGATGGAATTGGGTCTTTTTAAAAAATATATTTTTATTGATTTCAGAGAAGAAAGGAGAGGGAGAGAGAAACAAAAACATCAGTGATGAAAGAGAATCACTGATTGGCTGCCTCCTGCACGCCCCCCACTGGGGATCGAGTCCGCAACCCAGGCATGTGCCCTTGTCGGAATCGAACCCAAGACCCTTCAGTCCTCAGGCCGATGCTCTATCCACTGAGCCAAAGCAGCTAGGGCTAGAATTGGGTCTTGAGAAGTCAGATGGAGAATCTGCTCTGTGGTGACAGTTAACTTACCCTGTGCTTTCATGAAATATCTTAAACACTCAGGGAGAAATACTCACTGGAACAAGACATTAGAGAAAAGGAAGAGGCCATCAGACAGAAAACGAATGAGGTGCAGGTAAGCATGGTGCTCCTTCTGGTCAGGTTGTCCTGTGTCAAATGCAGGGCAGGGAATTTCGTCAGTGGTGGCAGGATGGGGTCAAAGGGAGAGTGGCCCTGCACTCGCTGGGAATTGGAGCTCTGTGGGCGTTTCCAAGTGAATTTTCTTAAGTTCCCTATAATCATAGACAGGGGCTTTAAAAAGTTACTGAGATATATAATTTGCGTAATGTAAAATTCACTATTTTGGAGTGTACAGTTCAGTGGTTCGTAGCATATTATGTGGCTTAATCATCTCTCATCCTAGAATATTTTCATCACCCCAGAAAGTTACCTCATAACCATTAGTAGCCACTCCCCATTTCCCCTTCCCTGGAAGGCTCTAATCTGCCTTCTGTCTCTATGGATTTTTAAAATACATTTTTATTTACTTTTATAAGTATATTTTTATTGATTTCAGAAAAGAAGGGCGAGGGAGTGAGAAGTAGAAACATCATTGATGAGAGAGAATCATTGATTGGCTCCCTCCTGCATGCCCCCCACTGGGATTGAGCCTGAAACCCAGGCATGTATCCTGACCATGAATCAAACCGTGACCTCCTGGTTCATAGGTTGACACTCAACCACTGAGCCATACCGGCCGGGCTGTCTCTATGAGTTTGTCTGTTCTGGACATTTTATATAAATGGGATCGTACAACATGTGGCCTTCTGTGTCTGGCTTCTTTCAATCAGCCTGAATTTGTGAGGTTCAGACAATGGCCTCTAACCTGTCTTAGAACATTCTTGCATAGAGTGTTTCCTAGTGGGTGATAGTAATGGCAGAGACTGGGGTTGTCTCACTACCTGGGCTCAAACTTGGCTCTCCTTAGTAGCTTGATTTTGGACAAGTTACTTAATATAATGTCTCTGGGCTTTGTGTGACATTGGTAGTGAGTGTTCTACTTTTATGGATTGTGGGGCTGGAGCGTGGGGTCTGGCACATGCTCAATACTCACTTGGGGCCAACTCAGCTATTCGATGAGCAGAGGGGAGATTGCACCAGGAGCAAAATGGTCAGCACCTGGGAACTACACCCTTGATGAGACATGAGTTCCTGCAATGTCCCAGGTGTGAATGCACAGAGAAGGCACTGCCCCTGGGAGAGGACTTGCGTTGGCCATGGGTCCCTGACCTGGGACTGGCTGTGCTTAGGGTCTTGAGTGCTTTGAACTCAGAGTAGGGGGAAGGAGCACAGTGGAGTAGTCAGGATGCCAGCCTACCTCGTCCCAACTTGGTGATCATGGATGGGTGGCTTAGCTTCCCAGCCTTCTCTCTAGCTGGCAGTGAGGATCAGTGCATGGGCTGCTCTGCATAGAGCTGAGACCAGCATTTGGTCCCAATGTGTGTTACATGAGTGGCTGGTTTGTTCTGGACCACCTCTTAGGGTGGGGACCTGAGTCTGGGCTAGGGGAAGCCAAGTCAGGCTCACAATCCTCCTTCCTATTCCCTGCATTTACCCACAAGGGGCTGGAGAGCTTTATGAGACATGGGGTGGATGGCACTTGATGCCTGTCCACTGGCCCTGTGAGAAATGTCCTCTGTCATAGCTGCAGTCTGCAGACAGGATGGAGTGGGTGTGCCCACTCAGCTTTAGGACTTTCATTGATTCACACTGTACTGTGTCCAGAGCCTTCTTCACTGGTTTCTCAGTCTCTCTGCATATTGGCACTGAGGACTGAGCCTTAGATGGTCTCCTGGAATGTTCTGGGTTGGAAAGTAGGGACTGGCTTACCTCTGATATTCAGTACTTTTCTTTTAATCCTCACCTGAGGATATGTTTTCCTCATTGATTTTTAGAGAGAATGGAAGGGAGGGGGTGAGACCGAAACATTGATGTGAGAGAGACATGTCGATTGGTTGATTGGTTGTCTCCCACACGCGCCCCGACCATGAACGGGGATCGAGCCTGCAACTGAGGTATGTGCCCTTGACCAGAATCGAACCTGCAACCGTTCAGTCCACTGAGCTAAACCGGCCAGGGCTGATATTCAGCACTTTTATAAGAGCACCTTACAGGTGAAGTGACTTTTTCTTACATGTTTATATCTTCATCTAGTCATTTTATGCTCATCATGCCCTCTGATTTTCACTATGGATACAAAGTGCTTCCCCCCTCCACTCCTCCCACACCAGGTACCCACATTGCTTCACCTTCTATCCTTTCAGTTCTTGGTGTGGTGTGGTGGAGCTGGCCTCCCCTTCCCTCATGTCTTTTTTTTTTTTTTTTAAATATATTTTTATTGATTTCAGAGAGGAAGGGAGAGGGGGAGAGAGAAACATCAATGATAAGAGAGAATCATTGATCGGCTGTCTCCTGCACACCCCCTAACTGGGGATCAAGCCCACAACCCAGGCATGTGTCCTCAAACAGCAATCGAATCTGGGACCCTTCAGTCCATAGGCTTATGCTCTATCCATTGAGCCAAACCAACTAGGGCTCCCTCATATCTTAACCCAGCCTGAGAGTTCTTCCTTCCCACCATATTGCCTAAGCCAGCTGTGGTTTGCATTCTGATCACTGAGGATCTGGGTGCTGTAATGTCATTTAACTACCAAGGAAACCAGTCACCGGGTCTCTGGCATCTGCTCCCAGACAATTCTGAGAAAGCCATTGGGTCTTTGCAAAGATTCAATCTAAAGTCCCGGAGGTGCTGTTCCCTCTGGTCTGTGGCAGGCATGTTGAGACCCCCCTCCACTGTTAGTGGGCTCCAACAGTGTACCTCTGCCATCTTTATGACACTTGGGTACATGGGCACCTTGATAGACCCCCCACCTCCCCACAGCTGGAAGGAAGCCTAATTCTAGCCAGGCCAACCCAGTTCTTTGGGGGTCTCCTTTGTAAGCTGGCTAGAATGATGGCAGCTCCTTGATCAGGGACAGAACAGTATATTTTTCTTAAAGTTCTATGAAAACAGGTTTACCTTTCATTCCTGTTGCCTTTTCCCAGATGGGTCTGGCACAGCTGTGGGTCAGGGCCCAGTGTGGAGTGGGAACCCTTTGTTCCACTCAAGTCAATTTATGCTTGGTTTTAAGCAGCAAAAGCTCAGCTTAGCCTCAGCCCCCACAGTCCTGTTCATGTCACCCCCTCCTCCCTCCTGCCCTGGACATCTCTCAACTCCATTTCCTTTGCTACCCACCACAGTACTGGTGAGGGCCTGTGACATCTTTTTGTTTTGTTTTTGTATCAACAGTTTTACTGAGATATAATTCACCCATTTAAATTGTATAATTCAGTGGTTTTTAATATATGCACACATTTTTACAACCACCCCCACAATCATTTATAGAACATTTTCATCACTCTAAAAAGAAACCTTTTCCATTAGCCATCACTTTCCATCCCTCTCCCCCAGCCCATGAGAACTAATCCGCTTTCTGTCTCTGTGGATTTGCCTGTTCTAGACATCTGTATATATAAAACCCTAAGTGACCGGTCGCTGTGACGCACACTGTGGGGTCGGGCCAGCCAGCCAGCTTCCCATGGGTCCAGCTGGACCCCACCCATGCATGAATTTGTGCACCGGGCCTCTAGTTTTAAATAAATGAGATTATATACCACCAGGTGGTCTTTTGTGTCTGGCCTCTTTTTGTGTGTTTTTGTTATTGTTAATCCTCACCCGAAGATATTTTTTCCATTGATTTTAGAGAGAATGGAAAGGAAGGAGGAAAGGGGGACAGAGAGAGAGAGAGAGACATCGATGTGAGAGAGACATATCGATTGGTTGCCTCCCATATGCGCCACAACCCTACTGTGGCCGGGGATCAAACCTGCAACCCAGGTATGTGCCTTTGACCAGGAATGGAACCTGAGACCCTTTGGTATGTAGGTCCACACTCTAATCGATGGGCAGCATTGGCCAGGGCCTGGCCAGCTCTTCTGCTCAGCCTGATGTTTTCAAGGTTCATTCCTGTTGTATTGTGCGTTAGTACTTCATTTATGTTTATGGTTGAGTAGTGTTCTGTTGTATGGCTGGACCACACATTTCATTCATTCATTCATTAGTTGATGGATATTTGGGTTTTTCTACTTTTCAGCTATTGTGAATAGTGCTGCTATGAGCATTGATACGCAAGTTTTTATGTGAAGATATGATTTCACTCCTCTTGAGTGTATAACGAAGAGTGCAGTTACTAAGCCATATGGTACTCTGTGCTTAGTTAACCTTTTGAAGGACCTTCAGACTGTTTTCCAAAGTGGTTGTATCATTTTACATTCTCACCAGTAATGCATAAAGGTTCCAGTTTCTCTGTATCCTTGCCAACACTTGTTATTTCCCATTTTTTGTTATAGCTTTTCTGTTGGGTGTGCCCCAAATACTTTCCCTAATTATGTTGTGCATCTTTTCATGTGCTTATTGGTCATTGTATATTTTCTTTTGAGAAAATTTAGTTCCAATCTTTGTCTATTTTTTAATTGGGTATTTGTCTTTTTATTGCTAAGCTCTAAGAGTTCTTCATGTTTTTTAGATGTAAGTCCTGCATTATACACACACACACACAGACACACACACACACACTAGGGGCCTGGTGCACAAAAATTTGTGCACTCGGGGGGTGGGGGTCCCTCAGCCCAGCCTGTGCCCTCTCACAGTCTGGGACCCCTCAGGGTATGTCTACCTGCTGGTGTGCTTGGGCAGCCTGGGTGAGGGGCTGATGGCTGTTTGCAAGTTGGCCAAGCCCCCCAGTGGGCACCCTCACCCCATTGGGGTGTGTCCAGCCTGGGTGAGGGGTTGAGGGCCGTTTTCAGGCTGCCCACAGCTCCCATTGACCCAAGGTCCCAGCGAGGCTGGCTGGAATCAGGTTTCTGGGGTTTATTTATCTTCTATAGTTGAAATGTTGTTGCTTTGAGCTGAGGCCTAGGCAGGCACGAAGCCTCCTGTTTGCTTCAGCTCTGTGGCTTCTATAATTGAAACATTGTTACCTTTAGCAGAGTCCTGGCCTAGGCAAGCAGTTTACTCCTGGTGCAATGGAAGCCTCCTGCTTATTCCAGCTCCGTGGCTGCCGGCTGCCATCTTGGCTAAGTTAATTTGCATACCGCCACTCTGATTGGCTGGTGGGCGTGACTGGACTGGTGGGTGTGGCTTAGGTGTCTCAGAGTGATGGCTCATTTGCATATTACTCATTTATTAGAGTAGATATAGATAAAATTATGTATATAATTTGAAAATATTGTTTCCATCTGTGGGTTGTCTTTTCCTTTCTTTTTTTAAAAATATATTTTTATTGATTTTAGAGAGGAAGGGAGAGGGAGAGAGAGAAACATCAATGATGAGAGGGAATCATTAATTGGCTGCCTCCTGCACGCCCCCTACTGGGGATGGAGCCAGCAACCCAGGCATGTGCTCTTGACCAGAATCGAACCTGGGACCCTTTAGTCTGCAGGCTGATGCTCTGTCCACTGAGCCAAACTGACTAGGGTGTCTTTTCATTTTCTTGATGGCGTCCTTTGAAGCACAAAAGTTTCAAATTTTTGTGAAGCTTGGTTTTTTTATTCCGTTTTTTTTTCTTCTTTTGGTGTTACATCTAAGAACCCATTGCCAAGTCCAGGGTCATTAAGATTTATTCCATGTTTTCTTCTAAGAATTTTATAGTTTCAGCTCTTAGATTCAGGTCTTTGACTTACTTTGAGTTAATTTTTACATATGGTGTGAGGTAAGGGTCCAGTGTCACTCTTTTGTATGTAGAGATTCAGTTGTCCCAGTGCTCTTGTTGAAAAAGCTATTCTTTCTCCCACTGAATGGTCTTGGCACTCATAAGAAATTCAATTAACCATAGACGTGTGGGTTTATTTCTGGACTCTCAGTTCTATCCCATTGACCTCTATATATCTCTCTCCTTATGCCATGCCAGTGCCACACTGTCTTGATGACTAAAGCTTTGTGGTAAGTTTTGAAATAGAAAAGTATGAGTCTGTCAACTTTGTTTTTCTTTTTCTAGATTTTGTTAGTTAGACCGGCCTGTGTGGGTCTGTGGTTGAGTGTCGACCTATGAACTAGGAGGTCTTCATGAATTCCTGTCAGGGCACATGCCCAGGTTGCGGGCCCAGCCCCCAGGCAGCCAATCAGTGATTCTCTCTCATCATTGATGTTTCTATCTCTCCCTCTCCCTTCCTCTCTGAAATCAATAGAAATATATATATGTCAAAAAAAAAAGAAGATCATTTGGTTAGTCTGGATCCCTTGAATTTCCTTATGAATTTTGGAATCTGTTTACAATTTCTACTCAGAAGCCAGTTGGGGTTCTGGTGGGGATTTCGTTGAGTCTGTGGGTTGTCTGCATTTATTTCTGTCCTCTCTTTGCTCAGACACCTCCTCCACAGTAATCCCAGTGCCCTTCCTAAAGGAGCTGATGGGTCTTTGTCTCTGCAATGCTTTTTAATGGCTCCTTATCCATTTCGGAACAAGGCCCAGATTCTTTGACATGCCTGGGCTCTTGGCCACCTGCTGTCTCAGGCTGCCACACTTCGTCTCCCCCTCCCCCACCACCTGTCCTTTCTTCAGATGTGGTAAACCTACACTCTCTACCACCACGTCTACCCTTTCAGACGTTCTGTGTTATCTCCCAGACTTGTCAGACTTGAGATGTGCTCTTTGAATTAAAGGTCAGGGGCAGGGAGACTGCGGCGTAGAGAACACAGCTCTCCAAAATAACTCAGACGTGCATTTTGCCTGTTGAAAGAAGAGAGAGCCAAGATGTTTCTGTCCTTAAAGCAGGGAGAGGGAGACCATGCACAGTCTTCGGGTTTTGTCCTGAAAAGGCACCAGCCATCTGCAGCTCTGGCCAGCACTGGGGATCAGTCATACTACTTGTCCTTCCTCATCCCCACTAGAGATCCTCAAATTCATGCCTTTCTTTGAGTCCAGAGCTCCCACCTTGCCTAGGCCACTGTCACCTCTCCCTGAACCCAGCCTGAACCCTCTGCCCACCATCCTGGCTCCCTCTGTTGGCTCCTCAGGCTACATTCTCTTCTGCCATCCTATTTCAGATAGATAAGACACTCCGTAAGACTCTGTCTGGCTGAAAATCAAAGACGAGAAGCCTCCTGTCCTCCCTTTGGTCTCCAGGGATGCAGTGGATTTGCTCCCCGGAGGCCTTCCCTTGTGCATGTTTAAGGAGAGATGGCTCTGCATATTCTCCCCTTCCTGTTTGCCCAAATGCCAGGGTGCAAAACACGTGCTCTGTTGCATACCTTGTTCATTTCACATTGTAACTGGGAACTTGAGATCCCGTGAGTGGGCTGTGCTGTAAGTCATCAGCCAGCCCTGCCTGGTTGAATTTGCATTGTTGCTATTACAGATGTTTATGTTTTCACATGTTCCATATACTTCTGGGATGCTTTTCCTAGGACTGCAGTTGTCAGGGCCAAGGATTCCCGCACTGACCATCTCTGTAGATATATGGCTGACTTACAGGAGAATCAGCAGGTCCCACTCCCACATCTGAACAGTCTCCAGGGGCTTCCCACTGCAGAAGCGAGGCAGCCTCTGCTGCCCTCACCTGCTTCCCTTTGCTCCAGCTGGAATGGACATCCCCACACCCCTTGGAGCTCCCTGGCCCCTTCCACCAGGCCTCTCTATTGGGTCTCTATTGGGTCTTTTACTTGAGACTGATGAACACGGGACATGTCTGAGATAACATGGTCACAATCCTGCCTCTTTTTCTGGTTGTCACCTGCTTGTTCTTCAGGTCCATCCTAAGTCGTACTTCCACTGGGGTCTTCTCCACCCATGTAGCATCAGTCTGGTCTCCCCTGCCTCCCGTGACTCCACCAGCACCCATGCTGTCTCTTTGTGCCTTTCATCCCAGTTCATCTGTGTTTAGATGTCTCCACTCTCCTGCCCACCCCCGGCCATAGGTCACTGGAGAGCTCTTTCTGTCAGGGACCCAGCCCCTCTCGCGGTGCCTGGTTTCTCTTAGGCCATTGCTGAAGGGACTTAATGAGAGATTGTGCTAAGTCACCCAACTGAGATGCACACATTCACAGTGGGTGTGTGCAGGGTGCCACCCCGAGCACAGATGTCCAGGGGCTCCAGCTCGGGCTGTGACCTGTTGTATTAGCATGCCTCGTTTTCACCAGTCTCAAGTAAATTCACACAACCTTCCCTAGGAATTACAAAATGACTTAGACCGGGAAACAAGCAGTTTACAAGAGCTGGAAGCTCAGAAACAGGATGCCCAGGACCGCCTGGATGAAATGGACCAGCAGAAGGCCAAACTCCGAGACATGCTGAGTGACGTCAGGCAGAAATGCCAGGATGAGACTCAGATGGTGAGTCCCGCTCGAGTCCAGCATGGGGAGGGAGCTTCCCAAGGGCTTCTCCAAGCTCATGATGAAACACATGTGCATAATCCTGCTGGTTTGATAGAGTAGTTGGACATATCATTTGGAAAAACGTTCACACATTTGGGACTTGACCTCGATCTCACCTGCCAAGTTGAGGAGTAATCAGCCTTGATCCCCCAGGAACCCATGTGTGTAGACAGCCTCCCTGGCCCACGCCTGACAGCATGGGAGACCAGCTCTCCTTCTTCTGGTATCCTCACAGCTCGCCACAACCAGGGAGGCCCTTGCCTCAGCAGATTTTAAAACCCTCTTGGGCCTCGTATGGGGACATTCAGCCGCTAGGACAGATTGCCTGTGTTTGTTCGAGCTTGAGCTTGAGTTCCCCTTTATCCCAACATGACTTTCTGTCTGTCACATGGGTGAGCATGTCTGCCTGTTGTTTCTGTCTTTGTTTTGGGTGTAGAGGGAGGGCCCGTGAGGAAGTCAGTCATCCAGCCTCCCTGGCTTAGCTTGTTCAAAAACTGTGAACTAAGAATTCTCTCTTGGAGCCATATTTCATCTTGTTTCAGATTTCCTCATTGAAGACCCAGATCCAGTCGCAGGAATCTGACCTGAAGTCCCAGGAGGACGACCTGAACCGGGCTAAATCGGAACTGAACCGGCTGCAGCAGGAAGAGACCCAGCTGGAGCAGAGCATTCAGGCTGGAAAGGTTCAACTGGAAACCATTATCAAGTCTCTGAAGTCCACACAAGATGAAATCAACCAGGTATCTCCCTGGGAGCAGGCCCTACCAAGGCCGAGGTTCTCTGCCAAGCAGAGCAGCTGCCATGAGCTGTTGGACTGGCGGGGCCAAATGCCTGCCCTGAGGCCTCTTGTTCCCTTTGCTCTCACTTCACTAGCATCCTGCCACCTGGAGGTTCATTGCTGAGAACCCCTGGTGTGTGTTCCAGCATCATGTTGACTTTGGTCTCCCTCTTTTCCCTTCCCTGCCTGAGTGCATCTCATTTTCAGGAGTGGACAGGGCCAGAATGAAGGGCGTTAAATTAATGGCTCAGTGGGAGAGGGCCTTGGGTTCAGGATGATCTCATCAGCTTGGTTCTCTCATAAGCATGAGTGTGGCAGTCATGTCCAGTGCCTCTCTGCCCCCATGCAATTTGAAGGCTATTACGTCGAGGAAGCCCCAACCTAAGTGAGCATTGTGGAATGCAGGGCCCTCTTCAGGTCTTTAAGCTTCCTGGGCAGCCCCTCCCCCTCCCTGTCCTGCTGTGGTGTGAAGGCCATGTGGCCTACAGCGCTGCTTACCAGCAGGAGAGCTCTTTTCCTGCCCAGGATATGCGACAGCCATGGGACTCCCTGCTGGCCCTTGGGTCTCCCTCGTACAAAATGGGGGTTATATGTGCCCTCAACAGTATTAAAATGGCTGTTTGTCCTTCCTTCCTTCCTTCCTTCCTTCCTTCCTTCCTTCCTTCCTTCCTTCCTTCCTTCCTTCCTTCCTTCCGTTTTGTTAATTCTCACCTGAGGACATTTTTCCCTTTGCTTCTTCAAAGAGAAAAGGAGGGAGGGAGAGAGAGAGAGAGAGAGAGAGAAACATCGATGTGAAAGACACATGGATGGTTGCCTCCTGCATGTGCCCTGACCAGGGACGGGGAGTGAACCCACACCCAGGTACATGCCCTTGGCCGGGAATTGAACCCGAGACCCCTTGGTGTGCAGGCTGACACTTTAATCACTGAGCAAACACCAGCCAGGGCTGTGCTTCCTTTCTTAACTAACTAGAGCTTTTGTTCTCTTGGACAGTTTACAGACCAACATTTATCACAAATATGTACTAGGGGGGATTTAATACCTTAAGTTGTGCTTTGTTAACACCTGTAGGATTATATTAAATATTTTTAAGAATTTGTAAAATCTTCATAGGAGCCAGGATATAAGAATATGTTATTAATAATAATTATGATAATAACAGTAACTGCTATTTATTAATGCCTACCCTGCCAGACTCTGTCTTACTTATGATTTCCAATGGTTCACTTTGGAGAAGAGGAAACAGGTTAGGTCACCAGCCTGAGGTCATGCCATGTGTATGAGACATTTAAAGTAAATGCCCAGGTCTGTCTGACCTCATAGGTTGTCTTCCTTTCCTGGGCCTCACACCCAGGACAAGGAGCAACAAGTGGGTAATAAAAACCCTATAAAAGAGAGTATTACTTTGAACAGATTGTGAATCTAGGTCTTGTCTAATTTCCGTTTGTTTAGAATCAACAAATGTTTTTTTGAACTCGTGCCTCTCTTGGGCTGGGGATACAGAGAGGTCTTCTGGGGCCACGACAAGGACCTCGTCTTGGTTTATGAGGGTTCTCACTTCTTGTAAATATGGTGACAGGGGTCATCTACTCCTTAGATGGGTAATTTAGTTACCCACACGAATTGCTCAGGGTTGTATGAAAAACATGTCTTGCTTGAGAATTTTTCCCTAAACGCCACTTGATGCTAGTGATGTCTTTGTTGTGCAGGCAAGAAGCAAACTTGCCCAGCTGCACGAAAGCCAGCAGGAAGCCCACAGGAGCCTGGAGCAGTACGACGAGGCACTCGATGGGGCCCATGACGCCAGCCTGACCAACTTAGCTGACCTGAGCGAGGGTGTCTCCCTGACAGAGAGGGGCGGTTTTGGAACCATGGTAAAGGTGGAATAAATATATTCTGGTCCTGGGATCAGGTCCCACATTGGGATCCGAGAATGCCCCTCCCACTCGGTCCAGCACTTGCCAGCTTTGTTCTATCCAAGTGCAGGGTGTTTCTCATTTTCACTGCTGCTCTGAGAGTCCCCACCAGCCCTGCAGCCCAGCGTATGTGGCCGTGCTTCATCCAGGGCAAAGCAATGGGATAGGCCTGCCTCCTTTGTAAAACCACTTTTTAAAGACTTCCATCTCCACGGGCCAATCACCCAAATGTGGAAGGCTTCCCAAACTTAACCAAACTTGGATCAGTCTCCTAAATTGTGAAACCCACATCCTGCTAATGGAGGGACTGAGGGAATGTATTTGTCTGTTTCCACAAGGAGCACCTTGAAAATCAAATGCATTGATAAAGATAAAGAAAATAGCCCTTTGGGGACATTGCTGTCTCACCTATGAATTGGCCTGTCTTCTGAAATTTTGGTTACATTTGAAGCTTTGGCACATGAGTTCAAACCTCATGAACCTGGGGGCCCTGGTCAAGGCCTGAGGGGCCGTTGACCTCTTAGGTTGCTGTGGTCTCTCAGGCTCCTGGCATCCAGCAGGTGCTATTTTTTCCTTAGATTGTCACATCTCCCTGTTCCCACCAGTCTGCCTTTGTAGCTCTGAGCTCTGGTGTGTGTTGTTTCCAATTTAGTCTGGCTGAGGAGAGTGTCTTTGTGCTCTTGAGGGTGCCAGTGGGACGTGGTTGGTCTTGATGGGTTTGTTGTGCTTTGCTCCCAAAGCCTTCAGCAGCTCACCTTGCACTTCATCTCTCTCTCCCAGGGCTCCCCTTCCAAGCCCTCCTTCTGCTCCCAGCCTTGTTTGCTTCCTGGATTCCTTTCCTCCTTGTAATTGGGCAGCCTTTCTCACTCTCAAGACTCGGTTCTTTATGTTCATTCCTTGACATGTTTCTTTTCTCAGTAGCCAAGTAACTCAGTCCCAAGAATTTATGAGGAAGCTGAGCTTCCTTCCCCACATTGCTTAGAATATGCTGGTGGTATTCTCATCTGTTTCCTGTCTCTGGCCATCACTGCCTCCCTCAGCCATTCAGATTCCTCACTCTTGTGGAATTGTAAATGGGCGACATATCCGCTCTTGGGCCCATCGTCAGCTTGAATGTAGACGATGAACATTCATTCTTCATGAATTGCGTGGGACAGAATTTCCTGCTTGGCGTCTGGCTCCCTCAGTGTGTATTTCAGCTTTACAACCCTGCTCTGACTTTCCCCTCCTTGTCGCCAGTCCCTCCCATGGCTTTCGGCTTGTCTGATTCTGTACTAGTTCAGGGAGCATCTTGCTCTTAAACTCTTTGGCCGGGTTTGATAAAATTGATTTCCTTGGATGAAAGTTGGCAGTGAAGTGGCAATTTGCAAGTGGCCAGTGATTCCTCCTTCCCCATTCCCCACAGATTTTTTTTAAAAACCTTTATTTTTGTTCTTCTAAGTGGAGCAGCATTTACATGGGAGTCAATTCATCTTGGAATGGTGATGTCAGTTATGTTACATAGAAACTTGCAACTGATACCTGAAGGGAAAACTATTTATCTTGTACAAATACAGTTTTTAAAGCATTTTTTTGGTTTGTTTCCATTTCTTAATAAACACCTTGAAGAGGGCTTTTTATTTACTCCTGAACATTTCAAGATTGCTCCAAAGGAGAGGGAGCTCTTAGTTCTCTTCAAGAGGGGTGAAAGTGAGGGGTTTAGTCCCAAGATTAGTATAACCACAGAGCTGCATCTAGAACTTTCTAAAAGCCTAGGCACTTCTACTAAAATTACTAAGTTTAGTGTTAAGCTCATACTATGTTACTTTGTCCAAGAGACACAGGATTCTTAAAGTCATGGTTATGTCTTTTCTCTCATTGGATGATGAGTATGTTGACCTCTTGCCCTTGATGTCAATATCCAACCGATCTGTCTAGTAGAGAGTAGGTTATAAGTCATTCCTGACTTAAGCCTTGCTGAGAACTCATCCTGAAAGACTGGGTTGTCTGTTACATCCAGTCCCAGTGACACACAGGAGCCAGTGTTACTAACACTGCACAGCTGATTATTAAATAGGAATTTTGTAAGCTGGTTGTTCAACTTTGATAACTTGAAGTTTGCCACAATGTCTTTACACCACAGGAATTGGCAGAAGCTGCCCATCAGGACTTCTTTTCCAGAAAGCTGGTTCACCAGTATACCACTGCCCAGTCCCATTTAAAGGGAAGGAATGTCACAGAAACCCCTTTGATGCCCTTTCACAGGTGTCATTTCTATTTCCTATGAAGTACAAAACTTGAGTCTGGTCACTGAACTTATGTTTGAAGGTATTTTAACCTTTGCCAAGGGACGTATCACCAATACCATGCTGGTCTGCTGTACTTGCATTTCCCAAGTTGGCAGATGGCTCAGTTCTCGTGGATGGGGAAGATTATGGTATCTCTTACCAGGGGAAATCTAGTTTTCTGCTCTGAATCTGTGAAATGGAACCCAAACCTCCAGTGGTTATCCTGACTACATGAGTCTTGCTAGAGAATTCTGAGGCTTTTCCTTTGAAGGGGAGGAAGCAATGGCTGCCTCAGGGAGATAATTGCCCCTGAGAGAGAGAGTGGAGAACTGACTTTCAGTTTAGGGTACTCATGGTTGGAGCTCCCAGAATCAGCCTTTTCTCTGACATTGTCCACTGGGATATGGCAGTCTTCCAAATGATGATGGAAAACATTTTTAAAAAGCAAATCAAAACAAATCCAATCAACTTGTAAATTGATGCCAATTAAAAATGAAAGAAACGTTAGTCTTAATTCCTGGCCTCATCTGTGTTGTGATCCCTTGTGATCCCTTGTGATCCTTCTGGAGTTGGTTCCTTGCCCCATGGTACAGTTCAAGATAGAAGCTTCAGTTTTCATCCACCCTGGCCTCCTGGCTTCCTTAGATTAGGACTGGACTCCATCCTATTTTCTGTGTCTGAAAGCCCCACTGGGTACTCCTTGGATACCCATCTTGTGGTCATTAGCACCACAATGTCCCTACGGAACTGCATTCTGCCGAGGTGCTTGCAGACCTCTGTACTTACTTGCCTAAGAACCTGCTGTGGTTTCCCTACCTTGGGAAGGTTTCCCCATCCTGGCTGGAGGCTCCAGATAATCTCTCCCAGGTAAGAACAATTGCTTCATATTCATCAGAGGCCAGGGGTGTTGGTTCGTTTTTTCCAAAACCCATGGCTTCCTGTTAGCCCGGTGCCTCTGAGACCCATCCTGCCTCCCCCCCCCCCCCCCCCCCCCCCCCCCCCCCCCCCCCCCCCCCCCCCCCCCCCCCCCCAGGTGGACTGGCTCATGTGGTAGGAAGCCTTGTCAGGAATCTTCCTTTGGCACCTTTGATGTCAGTTCCCAGTAACCACTGTTTGTATTTTGACCAAAGCTCCAGCTCTTTTATTTGGTTTTAAACAGTTGCAAGAATGGATTCATGTGCCAGCCCCATAGATGCTGCACATTTGCGAGAGTCAGGGAGGACGTTGTACTTTTAAATGTCACAGTGAAACTTTCATGTTTTCACTGAGGATGTGTCTTTATTAACCAAAACATTTTTTAAGTATTTTTAAGCTAAATCCATTATTCCCTTGCATACTGCAAATTCCACCTTCCCCCTTTATAGGCTGTTTCCAGTATAAAAATGTACTCTTCAAAAGCAAATCTTTTTTTCTTTTGATTTAAATATGCTTGTTTGTTTCTAGAAATAAGCACTTTAAAAAAATGCAAAGTAGTGTATATGCTCTAGTAGTTCTAACTGCATAAGTGCTCACTTCCTCCCAGGATGCAAATAGCCAGCATGTATGTTTCTTGGTGTGGAAACAGTATGTTTTAATTTAAAATGCCCACATGCCCTGAAATAAAGATGACTGAGGGAGGTCACACCTTTGAAGAGTCCTGTGCTACAGTTGGTGGCTTGTTGTATTTTTTGAGATTTCAAAAAATGTGACTTTTTTTCTGTCTCGATGATTTTTAAAAAAATTCTAATTGTGGTAAAATACACATAAAATTTACCATCTTAACCACTTTCAAGTGGACAGTTCAGTGCCATTAAGTACATTCACATTGTTGTTAGCCATCGCTACCATCCATCTCCAGAACTTTTTCATTTTCCCAAACTGAATCTCTTTCCCATTAAACACTAACTTCCCATCCCCCCACCCCTAGCCCCTGGCACCCACCATTCTACTTTCTGTCTCCACGAATCTGACTGCTATAAGATCCGCCCGTAAGTGGAATCATGTGTCCTTTTGTGACTGGCTTATTTCAGCATAATATGCTCAAGGTGCATCCGTGTTGTGGCATGTGTCAGAATTTCCTTCCTTTTTAAAGCTGAGTAAGGTTCCATTGCATGTATATACCACATTTTGTTTACTCATCCATCCATCCCTGGATGCTTGGGTTGATTCCACTCTGATTTTTAAACTTCTTTTAGAAGAGTGTTAGGCTTACAGAGCAATTGCCCAGGTGGTACAGAGAGTTCCCATACTTCCCACACCAACGTTCCCTTGTGAAAATCTTTATATGGCACATTTGTCACAACTAATGAATCACTGTTGACACAGTATTATTAACTAAAGTCCATCGTCGATTTTTTTTTTTAAGTTATTCTCTTTAGGGTCATAGCACTTAAAGGAAAAATTATGAGTTAGGTATGGAATTCTATACTTCGATTTAAATCTGAAATAATAAAGTCCCTGTCCTGTCTCTTCACAAAATTTTAGGATGATCCTTTCAAAAATAAAGCCTTGTTATTTAGCAACAACGCCCAAGAATTGCATCCGGATCCTTTCCAGGCAGAAGACCCCTTCAAATCTGACCCGTTTAAAGGAGCCGATCCCTTCAAAGGTATTTCATTTGGCTCTCGCTCTCGCACAGGGTTGTTTAGTGACCAGAACAGGTGGGAGATGCCGCCCTCTGATATGGAGGAGGAGAGGAATTCTCTGAGCCTCACGGGCCTTTTGAGTTTTCACCTTACCCAGTTAACCGAGGACTGAGGACTTGGGTTGTGGTGGGAAGAGCTGACGGCTTGCTTGGCCCCTAGACACTTCGCACTTCAGTTTCCATCCACCGAGGGTGGCACATACATCCTCACTGCACTGGAAGGATTGGTGCGACAGTCAGGTAGAGTGATGATTATGAAACTACCTAGCAAATGACAGATCCTTAGGACTCAACTAGTGGGTTTACCCAGAGCTACACGTGAGTCAAAAGTAACTAAGAATTTCTAGAAACAAGATTTCCTACGCTTCTCCATTTTTTTATTTTTCAGAGCAAAACAATATTTCCAGGAAGATTATCTGTACATTTCTGAGAAGGATACTGAGGCAGAGAGTGGCAGAAGGAGCCACCTTAGGCAGCTCCTGAGGCTCAGATGTACCAAGCTCATCATGGCTCCAGGGTGGGCCACGGGGTTGAGGACTGGGGCCGTCCCGGGTCCCCTGCTCTTACAGCTAAGGAATGTGAGGGGGAGAGGAGATACAGGAGTGGCACATGGCGTAGACGGAGAAGAGTGAATCCTGGCTTGTACATTTTCTCGGACTCTGGCCTGGGTTGAGCAGCCAGAATACCTTTCATTTCATCTTACGTCCTAGCCACGAAAAACTGCCTCAGCCAGTGGCCCTCCCTGCTCTCCACTTCGATAATGCCAGGGCCATTTCTACTGTAAAGCTAAGCGTTTCTCTCTCCTCTAATCCAGGTGACCCGTTCCAGAATGACCCCTTTGCAGAACAGCAGATAGCTTCCACAGGTAAAAGCCTTTGTTGAAAGACATGTTTCGTGTACTTGTCCTCAGAATAGTCTGGTTCCTAGTGCAAGTTGAAGGCAATGTAAAACCCCTTCCAGTCTCCTCCCCCAGGACCCCCACCGCAGGGCAGCAGAAAGGTTAATTTCTGAAGGAAATTGGCAGTAATGTTGTCTCTCCCTTTCACAGTCTGGCGCCCTTGTTGCCAGTCTCCCAACAGAACTAGAAAATGAGCTCCTGGCAGCCCAGTGATGGTTGCCCACAGCGACTCAGACACTTGTGCCTGCGTATGTCACCTGTGGCAGCTTCAGGGGGTCCTGTGCCGCACACGCACATGGCAGGGCTTCTGTCCATCCATCCCAGGAGTGGCAGCACGTTACATCGGGCAGGACAACCGTTTGCACTGCACGAAAGCCTGGCATCTTGTTCCTTCCTGGTGATGGTGGCTCTCCCCCTCCTCTAGTCACCACGCCGCACCCCACATTCGAGGGGAATGAGCACACTGTGGTTGTGGTATTGGGATCACTTTGCCGATATTTTTTCTTTTATTTTTTTTACTGAGGTGAAATTTACATAACACATAATTAATAATTTTAAAGTGAACGAGTCACTGGCATTTAGTACATTTCCAGTGTTCTGCCACTACCATCTATTGAGTTTCAGAATATTCCCATTACCCCAAAAGGAGATCCCATCCCCATTAGTAGTCATCTCACCATTTTCTCTCCCCCAGGCCTTGGCAACCACTAATCTACTTTCCTGTTCCTATGGATTTGCCCACATTGTTTATTATTTTTAAAATCGGCTTTATTGAGAGGTACTAGGGGCCCGGTGCACAAAAATTTGTGCACTCAGGGTGGAGGGAGTCCCTCAGCCTGGCCTGTGCCCTCTCACAGTCTGGGACCCCTCAGTGGATGTCCTATGATGGCCCCAGTCTGCCAGGCGCCTTCTGTGTGTGTGTGTGTGTGTGTGTGTGTGTGTGTGTCACCACTGGGGACCTGCCCCCAGCTGCATCTGAGGCTCGGAGCAGTCCTCCTGTGTGTGTCTACCTGCTGGGGACCTGCCACCAGGCACACTGTGGAGGCTCATGGTCAGGCCAGCCTTTTCCTGCTCCCTGATCCCCGGAAGGGACCTGGGAAGCCACCAAGCAGGCCGCCAACTCTTTCCCACTCACCCGTCCCCTGCT
>PVJC01012923.1:0-38887 GCA_004026665.1 Murina feae
AAATGAAATACCTTATGGTAAATAATTCTTACGTGGTATTTTCCATTCAAGTATGCTAATTGACAAGGTTCTAAGAACTATTAAGAAATGCAGTATGTGGTCCCTGAGTGTATTTTACTTAATGCATTCATTCACATAGTCACAATCTTGAATGTGGTAAGTTTGAATGTTCCATTATGGGTACTTTGTACAGTTATAAAATGGATCAAAGTTAAAGAGTGTGATTATGAGAGAATTGATCCTGATATAATACATTTAAGAAATATGACATATTTTGATAAGTACAGGAAATGGCTAAAAAATGTCTTCTGATTTCATAGGAAAAAAAAGAACAGTCTTTTCCCAAGCCTCCTCTATCCTTTTAGACTTTAAACTGTCCATTTGGAAGTTCCATTTATGGAGTGGAGAGCATGTCCCTCCACAGGTTGACAATAAAAGTTGGTTAAGCTGTCCTAGCTGGTTTGGCACAGTGGATAAAGCATCGGCCTGCAGACTCAAGGGTCCCGGGTCGATTCCGGCCAAGGGCATGTACTTGGTTGTGGGCACATCCCCAGTGGGGAGTGTGCAGGAGGCAGCTGATCGATGTTTCTCTCTCATCGATGTTTCTAGCTCTGATCCCTCTCTCTTCCTCTCTGTAAAAAATCAGTAAAATATATTTTTTTAAAAAGTTGGTTAAGCTGGGTTTGGCTGTAGTGTACCCTCAGGGTAACGTGGACACCATTAGGGCTCTGAAGTACCAGTGACTAACGTTCCCTGCTGTTCATTTCAGGGGGACAGCGGCGGGCCGCTGGTTTGTGAGCAGCCTGGAGGACAGTGGACATTGTTTGGCCTAACTTCATGGGGCTCCGTCTGCTTTTCCAAAGTCCTGGGGCCTGGAGTGTACAGCAATGTGTCCTACTTCACCGAATGGATTGAGAGACAAATATACATTCACACCTTCCTCCTAAACTGATTCCAAAGATGACCAGCGACTCTCAGAGAAAACGGCGTCCTGGCTGTGGAGCACTTTCCGCTAACAGCTGTACAGAAGAGCACTCCCTGGACACATGGGCACGGACGCTGGGCAGTGCACTGCAGCGTCCATGCTTGTCAGGCTAATGTTATTCAGCTTTAGTTTTCAGCTTTATTTTTCTTTCAAGTTCGATGAAAGTCTTCTTTAAAAAAAGAAGCAAAGCTTATTTTGTTGTTTTGTCAGCCTAACCTTGACCACTAGTGCGAAATTGCCGGCCCCGGAGAGTGAGGGTCACGCAGGTGCTAGGGCAACAGTTATCAAGATCCCTCTTATCCGTTCACGAAAAAGGACACTGAGATGCAAGCTGACCAATCTTTGCCAGCGTTTGTTTCTCAAGTACCATAGCTTAGTGGCACCTTTCCTATTAACCTTGGTGACTCGCTTTTGATTTATGAAAAGCCAAGATAACGTACATGCTTAAGTTACTGACTATGACTCTGCTGAAGTCTTTAAAATGTTGAGCTCTGATGGAAGACAAGAGGCAAAAGACAAGTAGCATCCCTGTAGGTCGCTGCAGCAGCAAGACACACTGAGCACAGAGCTCTTTAGACATAACTGTGCGTGAGCACTGGCATGGTGTGGTTGCGTGTTCTGAGTTTAAGCCAAGGTTGTGATGTGGTAGAAAGGTCTCCACAGAACTTTCCCTGGAGCTGGGGTTTGTTCAGTGTCTGACTGAGATTTCAAAAACTAGGAAAACATCCACGGGCAATATTTGAATTTGGTTCCCCCTATGTGACAATTGAATTTGAGATTCTACTTTGCCAAAGGAGAACTTGCTTGTAGACTGCAGAAATGCAATTAAAAAAAAAAATTAAATTGCACCTTACCCCAATGAAACATTTTCCAGTTTGCCCATACCAATGAAGTACAGAAATGTATCCCCACGTGCAGGAAAGCTTTGCATAACATTTTGTAATTTTCCCTGAAAGAGGTTTAACATCTGGTATTGCTAATTCTTCCCATTGATAATTAAAGCAAAAATTTGAAGATGCTTATAAGCACTAGGCCACTTTACCCACATCAATATTTTTAGTGATTAGTGGTTAAGTTATTTTTTCCACACTAAAAAGCTTCAGACCACAAGTCATCACCTGCACCTAATTTAGTCAGTCAGGCACCCATTTTTGCAACATCCAAATGCCTTTGGAACAAGTAGGATTCCCTACTTAGCTCCACCAACAACCTGGACTGCCTCCGCATTCCACATAGAGACCACCTGCAGTTTTATACATGTATTTTTGTACTCTTTTCTACGTGCACACATATTTGAAATCCAAAAAGTTGTCTTGACACTGTCCATGTTATTCATCGCTTGTTCTGTAGTTTGTATAAATGTACTGAGTATGTGACATCCAGCAATTGAATTTTGGTCACAAATGTATGAAAGTTGAAGAATATGGATCAGTTTTGTTTTGTTATAGTTGTAGGTACTTAATGTAATGACTTTTAGCCTTGCTCAACTGATGTTCAGTGAAATGTACATGTTGTACTTATTTTAAATAACCATTAATACAAATAAAATGGCATAATCTCTTTTTTTATGGATATGGAGCATGGATAGTATGTCCCAGAAAATTGTCTTTCCCAATATAATAGTTTGCACCCAATTTCTCACCAATCAAAATACCTGTCTTCTATCGGACTTTCACAGGAACATACTCTTTTCCTTTAGATGACAGATAACTCCTTGATTAGTCTGGAATTAGGGGTTGCTAATACTCTCAAATTACCTATTGAGCATCCAACAAAAACTATAGCCCTGGTAAGAGTATAAGGATTTTTAATGTCTAGAGTACATTTCAGGAAATGGATCCAATTCTTTCATAAATCTTTTGGGGTAAAATTGCATCCACAAATGTATTCTATTAAGCACTTTTCTTTGGCTACTAGGAGAAATTATATTAATTTCTCAAAATTTGGTGAAATACGTTCGATACCAAAATGCAACAGTTCACATCAGCCTGGGTAACCTGTGTGAGAGTCTTACTTGTAAATGAGAACATTTAAAGGCGTAGAAGAGATCCCAGTTCCTTTTCACTTGGGAGGCAGATGTATTTAAGAACCCAGAATTTTTCAAAAATTTAAAAATACACTTTAATATCCAGAAGTAAAATACAATTTTTTGTAGCAAATACATAAAAATTATATTAAGTACATGATAGCTTCACCTCTGTTCAGGGCATTGAGTTTGTAACTAATTTATTTTTTAAAAATTCAGTTTTCAGTTCTTGAGATTTTGGAATCAAAGAATTGTGGTCTCATAACATGAACACTCAAGAGTTTCATCTACTTATATGTACAGATACTTGACAGTTTTTCTTAGTCTTTTTGGCTCATTCCTTTATTATTAGATTAGGGGCCTGGTGCACTGGGGGAGGGGTGGTCGTACACTCTGGGGGAGGGGGAGTCCTACACTCAGCATGCCCCCTCTCACATATTGGGGGTGTCCTACTGATGGATTAGGCCCACTCCCTGCTCCCCTTGGAAGCTGAAGTCTGGCTTCCCTTTGTGGAAGGCGACCAGGCTAATTAGGGAAAGCCACCAGCCCCATCACCCCGCTGCTGCAGCCACTGCTAGTCACCACAGCCACCAAGGTGTTTTCATCAACATGGTCTCTAGTCCCTTCACCATGAAAAAATGACAACTTTCTTTAGGCATTTTCAAGATGTGTCTTTCATAGGATATGACATTTCTTTCTTTCTTTTTTATCCTCACCTGAGGATATGTATCTATTGATTTTTAGAGAATGTGGAAAAGAAGGAAAAACAGAGAAACATCAAAGTGAGAGGAACACTTTGATTGGTTTCCTCCTGCATATGCCCTGACCTGGGCCCCAGCCAGGGAGGAGCCTGCAACCTAGGTACATGCCCTTGGTCAGAATTGAACCCAGACTCTGCAGTCAGCAGGCTGAGGCATTATGCACTGAGCCAAACTTGCTAGGGCAGGATATGACATTTCTTAGCCCACCAGCAGTGGTCCTTCATTTTTTTTTCTCCAAGAGTGTGGTAGAAAAACCCTAGATCGCCTTTAGGGATTCTTACTACCCAAGTTACTAAGAATATCACCAGTGGCATACAGGAAGCTTAGCCAATGAGCGGTAAGAAAAGGTGTTTCCTCTGTAGTTCACTCAGATCACTGGCTCCACCCCTGCCCAGGCCTGTAATCTCTGGCTGAGGCTGCAGGCCTGGGCAGGGGACCCCCACTCCCCTCCGATTGTCGGCTTCACAGAGCCCAGGCCTCTGCGATCACTGGCTCTGATCCTGCCCCCTGCCATCGCCGGCTCTGCCCTTGCTCCACTGGCAGCCTCTGGCCAAGGCTGCAGGCTGGGGCAGGGGGACCCCAGACCCCTGCTTTGCCAGCTCCACTGGTGCCCAGGCCCCTGAGATCTCTGGCCTTGCCCCTGCCCAGGCCTGAGGCCTTTATCCCAGGCCTTATGCCTGGGTATGGCACCCTCATACCCCTCCAATCACCGGCTCTGCCCCTGCTCCCTCCGATCACTGGCTCCACCCTTCCCATGCCTGAGGCCTCTGGCAAAGGCCTCTGGCCTGGGTAGGGGACCCCCAGGCCCTCTGATCGCCTGTTCTACCCCTCGGGCCCCCCACCTCCCCCGCCACATGCCTGGCTAACAGGCCTGACCACTGCAGTGGCGGGGCTAAGCCAGGTTGGGCGCCGCCATCGTGTGGCTATGGGGACAGCCATCTTATGGCTATGGGCACCGCCATGTAGTGGCCATGGGGGTGGCCACCTTTGTCATGGAGTGATGCCTAATTTGCATGTTACTCTTTTATTAGACAGGAAGATGTGGCTATGGGCGCCACCATCTTGTGGCCATGGGGGTGGCCATCTTTGTCAGGGAGTGACACCTAATTTGCATAGTCTTTTATTAGATAGGATTCTGAAACTTTATTAGTAAAAATATTTCTAATTTTTTGTTTATCAGAAGATTTATCTCAGGGAATGAATGCCAGCTACTATGAGGATAACAGGTAATATAACAGCATAGATTTTTCTGTATAAGAAAAAGCCAAAATAATATTCTGGTAAAAGGTGTACTTAGAGATTTTCCTTCTAAGTTCTGGTACCAATTACAGTTGGATTCAGTGAGTATCCACAGGAGTGATGACAGTTTTGTATCACATTATTTATTAAACAGTTTATTTAAAATAAAAACCTATAAGGAAGCAGAAAGCAACTTCCATTAGCTATGTGGGATTTTGAAAGTTCTGGAAATTGGTCTATATAAAAGACTATTTACAGTAATATCAGAAGACTACAAAAATAGGACAGTAGGCAGCAGGTAGAAGATAAAGTCCTGAGAATAATAGTTTAATAGTCATTAAGACAACTTTGATATAGAAACAAAACATTAGCATGGAGATTTCATGAAGGGAATTCTGGGTGATTGATGGCTGACAATTTTCAGATGAACCGATATAGAATTTTAGAAGAACTCAACAAGAATACATGATTTTACAACTGGCCTTATTTGGTATAAACTAGTTTCTTGTTCCAGCGAAAGCCAGCATACATGATTTGCAACAGCAGTTAACCTGCTATAGATATTTCTGTTCTAAAGTGTATTAAAAATACAAATTTTTCTAAGAACCTCATGGAATCTTTCTGAGAACCACCTGTCCTGGTCTCAATTCCTAACTCATTTTTAGAGGTTACAACCCCCCCCCCCCCCGCAAAGTTGTATGTATTGCATGAACCCTCAAATGGTTGCTTGATGATTGTTTTGAAATTGATTGTCTCATATTGATCAGGCTATTATCAGTTTTAGGATACCACAGTGTGGCCCACTGGCTCAGCTGATTCTGTGTCTTACCCATGGCTTCTGTTCCCCAATTAACATCTGCACACAGGTTGACACCTGATGGAGGCCTGGCTGCCCCTTGCCCCTTCCCAATGAAGCTCCACCACAGGAGAACACTGAAGTGAACAGAGAGGTATGCCTAGCATCTCCAGTCAGAAGACCAAAAACATCTCCTAGGAAATAAGCTACTAATAACTAACTATATTCTATTGTTCTATTTTAGGTACATTGTTGTTTAAAGGGCTCTTGTAACTTTTTTCCTCTGGAAATTAGCTGTTTATAACTTTTTTTTTTTCATGTGGAATTCTCTGAATTCCAACTAATCAATCAAACTACTTTTTTTTTCTTTTCTTAAAAAAATCAAATCAGATTGGAGTCTGCTCAGTTAAAGCATTTCTCTGGAATCTGAGGTCTCACAGTAAAATAAATATATATCAAATAAGTGAAAACACTTATATATCTAGGATAATTACTACGCTCTCATAAAATCCAAAATGTTTCATCAAAGCATTTGATTCTGAATTAAATACTTCAATTCCCTACACTCTGTCTAGGTCAAACCCTATCCTCTCTTACAAATGCATCTATGAACATACCATCAAGGTCATCGCATTGGCATTGGCTGTTTCAAAGCAGTAACAATATTCATGACCCTTAAGGGAAATCCAAGTCATTCTTGCTTGGTAGAGGTGCATCTTCAAAGTCCTCTTCCACACTCGAAGGAATACCTGCAACTTCAAAGAGGGTAGCCTCCTTTTTAACCCTTTGAGGGTCCAGCCACCCTTGAGGTCTTAGTTCCACAACAGTCTGAGTCCAAGGCAGTTTCGTGTACAGTTCCTTGCTCGACAGGACAAGAAGTGGCTGACATCATGGCAAAGACAACAGGAGGGCCGCTCGGGGCTGCTCCCTCTGACTTGGCAGCTGAGTGGTCAGCACACTTAGACATCACTTGACCCATCTTTCCAGCCCCTCTCCACTTCTTGAGGGCTTCCGTCCTTTCCTCTGGAGTCAGTCTGTCGAGGTGCTTAGCACTCAGGAGTGGAGACGGAAACAGGGACCCCTGAAGAACTCGGTATATAAACCTAGGTTACAAAAAGCATCACGGAATTACCTTCACCTCAAAGGCATCACAGGACACAAAAAATACTCACCAATTAGAACTCGTAAAAGGGTGGCCTGGTGGCCCCCTTGAGGTAAAGGGGGAGGGTAAGCAAAATAGAACATAGAAATGACAACAATATTAAATTAATATTTGTAAAGCACTTAAGACGTAGCGAGTGCCTTGTGAGTGCTTGTTAAACAAATAAACAAAAACGTATGATAGTAGAGATACCAGTAGTGCTGCACCATAGGTGTAAGGTGTTATGTAAAACAAGAAACTGCATGTGAAGCAGGTAGAGTGTTGGCACATAGCAAATGTTCAAAAAATGTTAGCTATGAACGGCTTATAGCTACGGTAACAAATTACCACAAACTCTTCTCAAAAACCTTGTCGGTTACCAGTGAATGTTATGGGGGTTTGTGCCATTTAGACAAGAAGGTTCTCCACAGATTTTTCCTGTATAATCCCATCTCCTCTCTTGAAGGCTGTAGAGATGGTAGAGGGATCCATGAGTCACACTCCTAATCTCTAGCAAAAGCTTGTCCAGCCACACTCTTGGCCTCTCTAGGGCATACTCCAAAGAACCAATCTCCTGATTTTAGCAACTTCTGAAATCTGGGTAGGCTGAGGACTTCCTACATCTAGTTCCTTTTAACTTCACCAGTTCTTCCTTCATCTCTTTTCTCTCCCAATTTATCATAAGCTGCAAGAAGAAACCAGGCAGACCTTCAACACTTTGCTTGGAAATCTCAGCTAAACATTCAAGTTCAAAATTTACAAAGTCTGCTTTCCACATGATAGTAATGTTTTTTCTTATCTCAGTGTCTTGGTATCTGCTTTTCCTCCTCAAAATGCTCTCCTCCTGCTGTCTGAATGGCTGGCTTCTCAAACCTTTCTTTTCAGTTTAAATAAAATAAAAAAAAATAGTAATGTTTTTTCGGCTACATTTTCTGCTACCATATTGCCAAGATCCATTTACCTTAAATTTCCAGTAACTTGTTCCTAGTTTTATTTTGAGTCTTCACCAGCAGTGCCTTTACCTTTCACATTTCTAGCGATGTCCTGTTTATGATAATACATGTATTTCCTAGGCTTTCCCTATCATGCCTTCTCACTTCCTTATGAGTCCTCACCAGCAAGCATTGATGTCTGTATTTTTATCTATAGTCTGTTTAGGAAGTCCAGTATTTGTCTATGACATGACTCAAATTTCTTCCAGTCTCTGCCCAGTACCCAATTTCAAAGCCACTTGCACATTTTTGAGTATTTGTTATAGCAGCACCCATCTTCCCGGCAGCAAAACTTACATGTTTCCTGTGGCTGCTGTAACAAGTTACCACAAACTTAGTGGCTTAGAACAACAACAATTTATTCTCTCATAGTTCTGAAGGCCGGGGATTCTGAAAACACGTTCACTGGGCCAAAATGAACGTTTCAGAAGGCCCGTGCTCCTTCTGGAGGATCCACTCCTTGCTTGTTCCGGCTCCCAGGGGCTGTCAGCATGGCTGCGTTTATAGCGAAGGAAACTCTGGCTCCCTGGTCACAGTGCCTTCTCCTCTTTTGTCTGGTGAGATCTCCTTCTGCATCTCACTTAGAAGGACACTTGCTATTTCATTTCAGGATGTTCTCCCTGTCTCAACATCCTTAACATAATCACATTTTTGCTATATATAAGGTAATACTTATAGGTTCTAAGGATTAGGACATGGGTATCTTTTTAGGGGGTCATTTTTCAGCCTACCACAGCAAAATTAGAATTTTAATGGTAATACTCTTGAAGGGAATTCTTGAAGGCTGTAACTTTAACATAATTGTTTCTTCATAAATTCTACAAGTTCATCTTGTCAGTATTTTAAATCTTAGAGCTGGTATTAACAGTGAACACTACAGAAGCACTTCAATTTAAGAGAAATTGTTAAGTATGCAACTGTAACCACCACAGAATGACTCAGGTGGGTTTCCCTGTGCATTCCTTGAAGGGATGTCCATTAGCAAAAAGGGTTTGTGGAAGCTGTGCTTGATGATGGTGTTACAGATCAGGGTTGGCAAACTTCTTCCAATGGCCTTGGCAGTAATATTGCAGGCTTTGGAAGCCATTCAGTCTTCGCTGCAACTATTCAACTGTGCAGCAGAGCAGAAGCAGCCACAGACAATAATTAATGAGCCTGGCCATGTTCCAATAATACTTTATTTACAAAACCAGGCAGCAGGCCAGATTTGATCTGTGAGCCACAGTTTGCCAACCCTGTTAGAGAATAATGTGAAATCACCATTTTGACTCTGATATCATGTTTAAAAATATAAAATGACTATTTCTATAGTGTTTTCAGCTAAACAGATTTTATAAAACTGTGAAGAAGAAGAGCTCTAACAGACTTTAAAGAGTCTATAGATTAAAAACCCAGCATTAGCCATTTTCATCCCATGCCATATCAGAAATCAGTTAAAGGGGGAAGAATAACTGAAGTCAAATAAGGAAGAAAAGTTCTGTAGCTTTAAGTGTTTACGAGGAGGGGAAGATGGCAGAACAAAAAGACAGAGGATAGCATCTCACTCCTTGGATAACAGCAAAGATGCCCTATCCTGTGGACTGGACTGTCAACCAGATTGGCGTTTCCCATGAGCAACAAACCTTCCCTTTGCATACGTCACTTCTGTTCTCTGGTAAAACAGTTACAAACAATATTTTAACTAGTAGACGGACCGCCTTCTGCACAGCCAACTGGATAGTCTATCATCCATTCTTAGCAGCTGCTTGGAGAGCCTCGGCCTGTAATTTCACGTGTCTTGGTGATAAAACAAGTACCATACCTGGGAAGAAGAGCAACGCAGATGGTGAGGACACAGACTAAGTAGAACACTGGGTCCAGCAGGTGCCTCTGCATAATCCAGTAGGGGTTGGAGGGTGGGTTGCAAGTGACACACATGGCTCCAAAAGCCAAGGTGAAGAAGAAATAAGACAAGATGCTACCAACGATGACCAGCATGTGGATCCAAGTCTGCAAGACAAGAAGCACACGGGAAATGCACACTGGCTCACAGGGTTTTGCAGCTGTGTTGTAGAGACAACATGTCTAGGCAGTAGGTGAATGGGGTGACACCTCAACAAACAAAACACAAAAATACCGAAGCGTTAAGACAAGAACTCGTATCCCTATTTAAATTTTGTCAAACTAAGTCAAGTGCCAAAAGGTAATTCTGATGACTAGTTTATTTTGGTTCTTTGTTGTTGTTTTTTTAAATACATTATTATTGATTTCGGAGAGGAAGGAAAGGGAGAGAGACAGAAACATTAATGATGAAAGAGAATCATTAATCGGCTGCCTTCTGCTTGCCCCACACTGGGGATCGAGCCCACAACGGGGGCATGTGCCCTGACCGGGAATCGAACCCTGACCTCCTGGTTCACAGGTGGATGCTCGGTCACTAACCTACACCAGCGGGGCACTAGTTTATTCTGCATTATCCACCAACTATGAGGTGTTTGGATTTTCTCATTAATTTTGTTTTCATATAGTCTCACTCATTAGTCTGTTTCTTCCTTAAGGTAATAATTTAATCCAGTGAACCTCAAATTTTATCCATTCACATTGTGGTGGTCATTACTGTTGCTCACAAATATTCTCATTCTTTTCCCCAAATAAGCATTCGGAAGGACTGTACTTCTCCCATTCCCTCAAGAGTAAGCCTGGCCACCTGTCTTGCTTTGACCATTGACATGTGAATGGAAGGGACATGCACAACTTTGAGGTCAGAAGCAGGGAAGAGCTGGTGCACAATTTTCTATGCTGTCTCCTTTCTTTCCATATTGACCAAGAAGTTCCCCTGCGGGACAGTGCCAGATGGTAGAGCTCCAAGCCTCAGCCGGGTCTGACAGCCACCCCTCAGGACAACTGCTCTAGAGCTGTCTAGAACCTTAGTTAACTTTACATACTAGTATGCAAGAAATAAATCTCTGTGCATCACAACATAACCTAGCCACTTTCATGTTCATGTGTAGCCTACAATATTATTTTTAAAAATATTTTTCTCTAAAATGACTCACTATTTAATTAACTTTATTTTTTAAAAAATAAGCAGATTTCTACCTTAAATATAACATTAGCATTACCTGCATTAATAGTGCTGAGTCTGGAGGCTGGTTTGTTTTTGTTACAATAGGAAATTAGCGAGCTTTGTTGTGATAAACCAGAACAGCTCCTCTTGGACAGACTTCCTCTTTGACATACTCTCAAGTATGAGGAGAAAAATACCTTCACACCATGTAGCACCTGTTGTTGTTTAGTGCAGTGCACGTACAGTCCTGCCTAAATCACAGTGTCTGCCTTGGTGCTGTATGCTTTTGGGGAAAGCACTGCCTTTATTAATCTTTTTCATTTTCCCACCATTATACTTTCCAAAAAAGAGCTAATTTTCTCCTTCACACTTAATCTTGCCAAGTATTTTCCCATGGTTGATATCTTCCAAAGGCACAAAGACTGCTTTTCTTTGGTAAAATGTACAAACTGCTTAGAAAATATAGGCTAAATCCATAAGGTCTTCATGCCTCTAAAACAATCATGTCTTCTTTCTTTCTCAAATGGGCTTCCTTCCCATTGAGCTACTGTCGGAAAGTTAACATGGGCTTTGGCAAGTGAGACGGCGTGTTGATGGAGCTGACACATGAAAATAAACTGGTACAAGGAAGTTAAGATCAAGGGAAATTGGGTAAAAACCAACAGGGAGGTGGGAGGTGACAATGAGATGGTGGCAAGAGGGGAAGGGAAACCGATAAACCGATTCCTAGTCTCAGAATGGCTGACTCACTGAAAAGGCCCCGAGCATAAGAAACAATTTGATTCTTACGCCAAGGAACAATCATTAAAACATCGTTTCTTCCTGGCATGGAAACAATTCTTTTATATAAAGGATGCATCCTTTATATAGCAGCCCCTGTTTTTCTTGGCACTTAGCTTTCACTTCCCTTCCTCTTATGAGGACATGGGCATTATGCAGTCTTGGCAACACATCCCTCCTCTGGCCAAAGCCTGTGACTGGAGCTAAGGAAATATAATTCTGTCACCACGGAATAAACTCGGAGCACAATGAGGCAAGGGCAGAAAGAAAGGACTGGGGCCATTTCAGAGCAGAGAACCATCCTGACAAGCCTGCCCACTAGTTTCTGTTCCCAGATCTCCGGAGCCACTCCGGTTGCTTGGGATGGTTTTACTTTGTTTTACCAGGGCTTTTGTAAATACTTTTAATAAACTGTCTATTTGCTCAGGTTAGCCCGAGCAGACTACTGTTGCTCAAAACCAGTGGGCTCACTGTATGTGTTAGATCCTTCAGGACACTCAAAAATGTCAGAATTTATGACACTTCCCTAGGCAGTAACCAAAAGGACCTACATAACTGCTTAATGATGAACTTAAACCGATAAAACAATGTCAAATATTTTAGTTCTAGAATTCCCTTTATTCTCCTCACCTGATATTCATCAACCTTTTACTATATTTGAGGCTTATAAGTAGATTATAAGCAAAATGAGGGATTCCAAAAATGCTCAGCCCCACTTTAGAAATCATGGTATACACTTCTAATAATAGCTCATGTGACATTTTAAAAAACTATGACCTCACTCAGCTACTTCCTGTTTGAAATACATCACTATCAGGATGGTAAACAGACTCCAAACACTGGTTAGTCACATAATCTTTCATTTACCCACTCAAATAGTTTTGCACATACTGTGTGCCAGTCTTGTCATAGATAATAATGGTATACAGTGGTGAAAAAAATACACAAGAACCAGGCCCTCAAAGAGATGATAATGAAATGCAGAAGAGAAACATCAATCAGTCACATAATTAAATGAATAATTATAAATTATTATTAGAGCTATGAATAAAATAAGAGGATGATATGAGAAAACTGGGTGGCTAGGGAGAGGCTCTTGGTGGAGTAGCATTTTTGCAGAGACCTCAAATAACATAGGAGCTGGGTGCACAACAGGGATCCAAGGGTAACAAGGACCGCTACCATCAGAAGATGCGGTAAATGCTGAGGCTCTGATGTGGTAACGAGCTCAATGTATCTGAGAACCCGAGAGACAGACAGTGTGGTGCCAGCCCACAAATAAGGGGAAAGGAGGTTGGAGAGAGAAGGAGTCTCACAGGCCATCTTAGGACTTCTATATTTTATTACATGTACATTGGGAAGCCGCTGAAGGATTTCCACCAAAGGAGGGCAAAAAGGTAGGATTTATGTCTCCAGGGCTGATTCTAGCTGTTTTGTAGAGAAGGGCTAGGAGGTCAAAGGGCAAAAGTTGGAAGACTAAGGAGGCTGTACCACAGTCCAGGATGAGATGACAATGACTTCGACTATAGCAGAGACAATGCCCATGGAGATGAGTGAGCAGCGTAATAATCACAGAGGTAGTTTATGCTCCTAAGGTGGGCGGATGTGCTTTATCTGCAAGGGAAGGTTTGAATAAAGTTCCTCTTGTCTGAATCCCACACTTCGGTTTTGCTGCCGAGAGCCACCTTGCAACTATTTTGATGAAAAGACTTAATTTTACCATTAACTCAGCAACTAAGTTCAAAAAAGACCTAGATTTAAGCAAATGGTAGAAATTCTGGAGGGAGAAAAATACATTTATTTTGTATTATGAGAAAAGCATAAAATCATCACTTACTAACTAGACTCAGTATACCAGGATTATGGCATAACACCTCTTTTTATTTGTGTTGAAAGGCATCATCTTGGTCTTGAAGAATGCTGGCCATAGAAGGATAATTGCTGCTCCTCTCTGGCACCCCTCCATGAACCCTTCACTGTGGACACCGCCCAGGGCACCAAGCAGGTGTGTTCCCCTTTCCTGGCTGCACGAAGGCACCAAACAATCAATAATCAACGAGCCGTGTATCACCCTTCTTCCATGGGGACATCACTCTCCTCATTACCACTTGTCTCCCAGGCATGGAGGGCTCCGAGGACCACTGCTAATAGAAGACACATTCCCAAGCACAACGAGTTCCAGGCTACTTCGGAAGCAGTAAGGCCACTCACCAAACTCTTGCTTTCAATGACCAGATGAAGGAGAATGATGAACAGAGAAACTGTGTTCAGGGGGTTTCCGAACGTAAAGATGTCAATGTCTGAGCCCTGGTAGGTCTGCAAAGAGAGGGCAACAGGGGGTGATGTCAGAGAGTTGTGCACACGCTGTGGTGTGAGCATCATCGCTTTATTCCATAGCTCAGCCACACACGAAATCCCTCTTACAATATTCCTAGTAACTGGTCATTGAGGGTAAACTTGAACATTTCTAGAAGAGAGAGGTCGGCTCTCTCTCAGACAGGCTATCTACTCTGTGACCTTTTCAGTTGGAATTTCTCTTTATTCTGAATCATAATCCAACTTCCTGAAAACTTCTACTCATACTTCCTGCTCTTTAAGGTGTGGAGAAATATCAAATATGTTCTATTTAACAGAGCTGCAAACCTTTGAAATAGCGATTATGGCTAACATGAGTTTATATCTCTGGTAATTGAATATCCTTTCCTCTTCTACATGTATGTTTTTGATGCCTTAAATTATTCTCCTTTTGACACAATTTTCTGATCTTTTAAAATTCTAGTTACTCTTTTCTGAACACACTTCAGATTGCCTTATCTATATTGCTCTTGAAATGCAGTTTATCCAGAATATTGTGCCTGGGAAAAGTCATTTCATTTGAATAAAGAACTAAAGAATAGAAATTGTTAACTTAGAGACTATCATCTTTTTCGTTCTACCATACTTTTAACACCATCTGTGATCAAATTACTGTTTTCTCCCAGGGATGGGTGTGTGGATGAGTGGCTATATCATGCTGCTCTGTGCTTGGTGTTGGCCTAATTTTTTAAATTAATTTGTACACATTCTTTGTTTAGTCACATTTCTTCCATTCTTTACCTGTAAAACAGGTTTTTTATTTTTTATTTTTGGGGAGACTGTTTATAAGAGCTTAAAATTGATACTCTTAATGTCATCCTGGTAGAATTAGCCCTGCACTCACTAACAATAGATTTTATATTCTGTCTTTGCCTCTCCAATTTTGGTTCATCTAATCAAGGGGTCCTCAAACTTTTTAAACAAGGGGCCAGTTCACTGTCCCTCAGACCATTGGAGGGCTGGACTATAGTTTAAAAAAAAAAAAAAACTATGAACAAATTCCTATGCACACTGCACATATCTTATTTTGAAGTAAAAAAAACAAGGCGGCAAAAACACCTGGCGGGCCGGATAAATGTCCTCGGCGGGCCACATGTGGCCCAAGGGCTGTAGTTTGAGGACCGCTGATGTAATCTAATAAAAGAGTAATATGCAAATTAACCTCACTCGCTCACACCTAAGCCATGCCCACCAGCCAAGCCACGCCCACCAGCCAATCAGATTGATGGTATGAAAATTAACCCAGCCAAGATGGCGGCTGGCAGCCATGGAGCCAGAGCAAACAGGAGGCCAGCGATGGAGGAAACTGCCTGGCTAGGCTGGCTGTGGCCTCCGCTCAAGGCAACAAAGTTTCAATTATAGAAGATAAATAAACCCCAGAAACCTGTTTCCAGCCAGCGGCCTCACTGGGACCTTGGGTCAATGGGAGCTATGGCCAGCCTGCAAACAGCTCTCAGCCCCTCACCCAGGCTGACCAGGCACTCCAATAGGAACCTGAACCCTGAAGGGAATGTGGTCAGCCTGAAAATGGCCCTCAGCTCCAAATCCAGGCTGGCCATACCCCCATGGGTGAGGGACCCCACTAGGGGGCTTGGCCAGCCTACAAACAGCCATCAGCCCTTCACCTAGGCTGGCCAGGCACACCAGCAGGAGGACATCCCCCAAGGGGTCCCAGACTGCAAGAGGGCACAGGCCGGGCTGAGGGAGCCCCCTGAGTGCACAAATTTTTGTGCACTGCACCCCAAGTTTAATGATATTGCCAGACTTTCAATTTTATTTAAATCATTGAAAAAAATTATCAAGCAGTACAGAATCCAAAAGGGACTTAAGAAGACTTACCTAGGTACTTCTTTCCAAATTTAATCCATTATCTAAAATCTATTTTTTTAGGGGGGGTATAATTTAGTCAGTTAATAATCAACTTGATTCTATGAGAAATCTGCCCTTATACACCCATTCTATATGCTAGTACCAGCCACAGAGTACAAAGAAACATCATCAATTCATTAGTAACAAACCCTCTAAGTAGACACGGACTCACATAGTAAGGCACAAAGAAGCAGACCAGGCTTTGATAAAAGGCATCCAACAAGGTGATCCAGAAGGTGAGGGGTAAGTATGCCTGAGAATGAAAAAGATCAGGGAGGGAGAAAGATTAATGAGGGTCACGCAGAGTTAAGGAGCAATACAAGCTAGTACTTATTTTTGCTCCTCTGAAAGAAACCTCTCTTCCTTCATTTGTTCATTCAAAATACAGGTGGGATTTGTAAATAGTGGTGGAAGAATATGGGGTGATATTGAATAAGTTCACAGGTGAAAAAAATCCCTGAAGGAACTCTTAAACTTGTGTTGCTTTAGTCATTTCATCAAACATAAAGCTACCTCAAATAGAGAGAGGGATACTAACTTTCCATTTCCTATTGATCAGAAAATGCTGTTTCAAAAAGTCTACAAATTTATCTACTTTTCTCTATCTCTACTACACTCTTCATTCTAATTCACCATCAATCTATAAATGACTGGATAGCCAACTAACTAGCCTCTTTGCCTCCTCTCCTACTCTAATCCAAATATTTTCGTAACAGCCAGATGTTTTTAAAAACTATAAATCAGATCCTAACATCTCCCAAATTAATCTAAGTGACCTCCTCCAATCACCTCACACTGCATTTCCGATACAATCTAAGCTCCTTCCCATGGTCTATAAGGTCCTGCAGGATCTGCTCACTGGAGTCCCTGCTCTCCAGGGTCATCCCTACAATTCTTATCCTCGTTCCCATGCTCCTACCACACAACCTTCATTCTGTTCCTTAAACATATCAAATCCATTGTTTTCTGAGTCTTCACCAGGGCTATTTTCTCTACCAGAAATCCTTCGCCCTGGCCCTCCCACATGACCAGTTCTTCACTATTCATCTCCGAGCTCAAATATCACTTCCTCACAGAGGCATTCCAGATCTGTCTAAAAGTAATGCCCATTCAATCATTTACTACCGTGGCATCCTTAGAAGTCTCTCGTCACTATAAAAAAACAGTCTTATTTGTTTACATAGTGATTTTCCAGTCCTCTCAACAGAATACAAGTTTTATAGAGTGGGATTTTGGTTCTTTTATTCAAATGTTTAAAACAGTACCCGGCACAGAGCAAGTACTTCACAAATATGTGTTGGAGTAATATATACTACTCTTATGTAACTTATCATGTGCTTCTCACCAAAAGCTTATAGAAAAAAACAGAAAGATCAAGTAGAGACACTGGTCACAAGTGATTGAAAACAGGTTTTCAATCAAAAGCCAACTTGGATTGAATGGTAATATGTGCTCAGAAGGATTCAGAGGCTGCTCTCAGACTAGTGGGAAGAGCAGTACGTTATAGTTTACCAGTGATATCTGCCACAGACAAAAATGGCATCACATGTAGCATATCCCTGAGCTGGCCTTCTATTACATTAACATGTCCTTAGTTTTATTACCTTCCAAATGCAAAAAAGAGGCTGAAATCTCCTTGAAAATATCTAATTGTCTCTTGAAGCTTTATAAATGCACACATTCTTCATATACTTCCTTCCACTCTTCAAAAGACTACACTTGCAATTTTTACATCTCTCCTTTTTTTATCTCTTTGTCCTTTGGAAAATCCAAACAATAAAGATTCATTGTTTCCAGTCTACTTTTCCCTGTACCTTCTTTTATAATATCCTCATCGGAAATGATGGAATCTTTGACCTGCCTTCCTTCATCCAATTGTCCATAAAATCTAAGTAAAAGCACAATCAAACGGTGGGAGAGAACATAGCAGAGTCAAAGGGTCAACCAAAACGCTAGGGACAAGAGAGACAATTTGGGAATAAGTTAAAATACAACTTCGTGCTTCTGGGGAAACAGAGGCTGCTCAAAAAACTCAGAGCAAAAAGTTAAAAAAATACAGTTTCTCTACACTCACGTGAGTAAGGGGACTAAAGAAAGTAGAGAGAGAGGATCAAGGGTAAGATACTAAGTAAAATGGGAGGCTGAAGGAAATAACTCATGAAATCTCCTGGAAACTGAAAGGCAAAATCTGGACATGAAGTTAAAGCCAGAAAGGAAGGCTGTGAGGGTGAAGAAAGATGGGTAGAGACTACCGCTTCTTGGAAGGGAAGCCTTTGATTGCAGCCTCCCAGACCCATCTCCTTCTGAGGAAAGAGATTCTATAACTCTGGTGAGTATATTTCATGACACTGGAGACAGGAAATGGCCCAAGCATAAACAGAATTTGTTTGGAGGCCAAGTTCAAGGAAAGGACAACTCTTCTGGAAGGTGAATTCAATGACCTTTTATCAGTCGCCACATGCTGGAATCTGCCTATTATCATGTATTATAAAACTGGCCAGCTCAGTAGAACAATGTGTGCAAAGGATTGATAACAGGGTTCAACAGGAAACAATAATCTCAACTCTTCCATGAATAAGGACAAACTATAATCTTCAGCTTGTACAAATGGGCTTTTAAAACAGCAGTTACAAACATTCTGAAGGACCCTCCCTCACCTCTCATCCTCCAGTGGACCTGGAATTTCACTTGGGCCTGGGTACAGGACAACCTTCCTTAATATCAACCACACATTCCTGAATCCTGGCTTTGAACTTTAAGTCAGATTGGACTCATTTAGGAAAACCCCAAGTTGCTATTTGATCTGAATGGACAGCATTAAAGGATTATAAGGATTTCTTCTCAGAAAGCTGAATGTGTGACATCTCCTCTGTGTCGACTCCTCCACATAACCTAAGGACAATAAATTACTCTCCCATCTGGAAAGGGAGTGCAAGCCAGAATGAAGTTGGACTAATGAAAATTAACACATTATTTTTAATATGGGGTTTCCTCAGATATTTGGTTAATTTGGGGGGGAAAAGTGTAATAATATTGAGAGCTAGAACTTTTACACATACTATCTTACTTAACTCTCACACCATCTCTAAAGAAACTGAAGGGCAGGCAAGTTACATAACCAACAAAGGTCACACACCACAGAAACAGAATTTAAACTCAGGCTAAACATAACCCATAACTTCTAACGTGCTGATCTGCGTCACCACTTCAGGAACAGCAACAGAAAGCCAACATACAGATTTCACCTGGTGGGTCTCAGTCCTGTCTGTCCAGTCCTTCCCAAACCTGACCATGTGGTCCAGCCCCAATGAGGAAAGATACATGTCCTTGGCCTACTCAATGGGAAAACGTTCTCACCATAGTGATAAAACACAGGAAAAGGCCTGGGACTCCACCCTGGTCAATGAGTTATAACATCACTATAAATGAGGACATGTACAGCTGCTTTAAGAATAATAGTGTTCTGTTACCATTACACCTGAATTTTGCAACTATAAGAGACAATTTCCCTTTCTCATTAAGCCAACTTGAGCTGGCTTTCTGTCACTTGCAACTGAAATAGTCTTCACTAACAGAATGCTCTTCTCAAGATTAGAATATCTGACTAGACTGATACCCCTCAGCAGGTGTCTTGAGGTTACTGGTCCACCTCAGTTCCATGATGCTGACAATGCACTTATCAGAGCACTTTGCATTTCTGGCACTAAATACCATGGTGTTTGTGTTGGGGGGAAAACCAAGGACTAAAGATGGCATCAGTGTTCTTTCTGCAGCAAAGCACTGATGGTAGGTAACATGGGTTCAGGAGCCGGGGTTCACCTGCTCCGCACGCTAGCCCTGGGACTTGGGCAGATGTTCAAGGTACCTCCCTGTGCCTGGCTCTCCTCACCTACCATGTGGACATTGATAGCATCTATCTTGCAGAATCATTTTGAGGGTAAGATTTATGTATGTTATGCACTTACAACAGGGCCTGGCATGTAGGAGGCATCACATAAATGCTCATACGTGCAAACTTAACGTTGGTTGTTATCTATTTTGTGAAAGGTGAATTAGAAAGAAAACAGTTTTATGACAGCTAACTCATAAAACTAATATTCTAAGAGACAACAGGGCAGTGAAGGAAGAATGGAAAGGGAGACAGATATAAGTGACATGTCACTGGTAGACGGGTAGGATCATTAACATCGAGAAACTGAAGGCGGGGCATGGTTTTGGGGAGAATGTGCCACTAAGATCATCCGCCAGTTTCATGTGACAGTGGAACCTGGAGGAATTAACTTTGGAACCAGATTGAGAGGGGTCTTGCACTGGCGCTGCCATTTTCTAACTGTGACGTTTTTGGAAAAATTACTTAACCCCATTGAGGTCCAGATTCTTCACCTTAGAATGGGAACGACACCAGGTTCTCTCTCAGAGTGTTTTCTGAGATAAATGAGACAGAGATGTTTAATAGTTTGCACAATAAAGGGCAGAGTGGAGTTAGTAAATACTAGATATCATTAGCTATAAGGTCTAAACACTGGGATTTTCTCTCTTCTAAGTACTTAAGGCCTTTCATAATTTTACCTCTATTCATCTCAGAAGTGAATAATTTAATATCTGCTGTTAGCAGAAATCTGAAATAACCAGATGATTCAAATAGTTTTAAATAGTTCTGCATGTACCACAATATTGGAGCCGGGCTGCCTGAAAAACGCCAGCTTTGACAACGGATGTGCATTTGTCTAAGCGCCTACCTCTGATTCCTGGCCACTCTTGTAAAGTTCAGGCAGCTGCACAAGGGTCTCTGCAGACACGTCTTTCTCCAAAACACCATAGATGATGGGAGGGGCAGATGTGAAAAGGAGGTTGAAGAAGATCAAAACCCAATAGTCAGTCATGGATGTTCCTGAAAACCCACAAAAGAACTGGTACCAGAAAAGGAGGTTCACATAGGCCTAGGGACACAAAGAGGAACATTGGCATCTTAGAAACAGCAACGCGAGTGGGACCACACATCCGTACGCCAGCATTCCCACCTGTGATCGCAACCTCAGTGCCGTTTCCTTACTTACAAAAGGAAGACCACATCCTATTGTGCAGCTCTTATTGGGGAGTGGGGGGAAGGGAGAGGGGAAAGGAGCAAATGTTTTATTAAATTCAAACACACACACACACACCACGTACTATGTGGTGCTGGCACAGTTCTAAGAGCTTTACAGAGAATTCATTTAATCATCATAACCACTTGGGAGTTATTCTTGTTCCCATGTTACAGATGAGGAAACTGAGGCACAGAGGGACTAAGGAACTTGCCCATAGTTACCTGGCTAATAAGTGTCCGAGCCAGTATTCAACTTGAGATATCCTGGCTCTGGATGAAGAGAACCCAGTTCCGTGCCTGGTACACACCAGGCACACAACATATGTTCATTCTCTTGCTTTTCGGGCTCACCATCATTTTTTAGTGATGAAATGGAACAGCGCCAACAGGATGGCCAACCATCCAGTTTGTTTAGGACTGGGGCATTTTCCAGGAGATGGGACTTCCGCTACCCAAACTGGGACATTCCCAGGCATAGCGAGACAGTCAGCCATCCTGGAGGCTAGGGGCATACACTCTGCATTATTTCCTCCCACACTTTGTCTCAAACAAACTAAGTCCATGAAGGCCCAGATACATTTTAGAGGCCTGCTAGAGAATTCTCTCATTGTAAATGCCTGCCAGCTATGGCATAAGGCATCACGCTGGGTTTTCATCTGCATCTTCAATGTAACACAAGGAACATCAATTTGGGGACAGCAGCTATTTTTTAGGAGCGCCTGTAAAATGGAAGCAAACCTTTTCATTAGCTACTGACAGATGGTATTAAACATTTCATAATCCTGCTTGTCGCAACCTTTATAGGGAAGGTCAAAAATTGGATTTTAAATGAACCAGACAGGCCTTAATTGAATTTAAATGCACAGGAAATAGAACATACTAGCGGGTGGACAAGCCTAGCAATTGGCTGTCAGCAGCTGAAACATAGCACGTTCCAGATTATTTCCGTTAAGACAGCAGGGGTGTTCTTGGCTGCCCCCAACACATCAATAAGTGAAGTGAGCTTCGTGTAGGGCACTTCCTTTTCATTCTGTAAGCAAGCAGGATTGAAAGGTGAGAGGGGGAAAGGGATATATTCTCTGGAGCTACATACCACGTTCTTGTAGAAAAAATAGAGAATCATGTTGGACAGTCGTGTATAACACCAGTGCCCGTGGACAAGAAGGAGCTTGCTGAGATGTTTAAACTGAGAAATGGCAAAGTCACTGGCCATCACAGCCTGCGGAGGCAATGAAGAGAGAGCCACCCTGAGCAATCAAACATGTCACAGCTGATCCAGCATGGCAGCCTGAGCACCTCAGGCTCATCAGTCAAATGTGTGGTTAAACCTTATATGCAGACCAAAAAAACCCACAAACCCTCAAAAACAAAACAAAAGAAAGCCCAAACCAAAACAAACAAAATAAAACAACAACCCATACAAACAACAAACAACTCCAAACAAACAAAGCCCTTACACAACTCTTGACAGGTTGCCTGAAATTGCTACTCAGCTTTCCGATATGGTCGAATGAAACATCACTTCTCTTTGGTCACTGCTCATGATGTTAACTTCAGCAAGTGAACTTGCCCACAAAGCAGTTCCCTTAGCAAGAACTGTATGAATTACATGTGCATTCACTTCTCCTCAATGAGCAGAATATCAAAATTGGAGTCATAATTTTATGGAACTTTGTATGTGTCAGGCAAAGAGGTTCTTGAATTTCTAATCTTTTGTACAGATGTCATAATTTACAATTTTTGGGAAAACCTAAGTCTCACGTCCTATCTTCCTCCTACAATATTTGCCCCATACACAAAAAGCAGTCTTTTGGGTAAGCTTCTATCTGAATTCTGTGCCTAAAACACTAGCCAACACATAGGCACCCATGCATGCATGCAAATGGGACACTCCCATTCTCTCCTTTTCTCTCTTTTTTCTCTCTCTTTAGGATCTTTAGTTCTTTTATTCAAATCCTTAGTTGTCTTTTTTCAGTTGCAAAAGTGACTTTATTGCATATTATGTATACACAGTTATGGTCTAGGTTATAGTTTTTAAACTGAACAGGTAAACCACGGAGCTAAAATTACCCAGGAAAAGACCATAATGCCTAGTAAATAATCAGTGAATAAATGGATAAACTTCCTGTTTCCCACTCCTGAGCTAACCAGAGAGGCTCATTCTACCACAGATATTTTACCACAAAGGACGCTGCCTTGGGTGGGCAGGTCAAGTTCACAGAATTTGGGTGCACAGCATCCACTCACCTGCATGCCTTCTTGACCTGAGATCCCTATCCCAATGTCTGCCACTTGTATCATGCTAACATCATTGGCACCATCACCTGTATGGGACAGAAGAAAAGGCGAGAAACATATGAGGAGCAAAGAAATGATGCAAACTTTGCAAATCAACATTGACCACTCAAGCAAACAGACACATCACTCAAAGTTTACCTCATGTCTCCAAGACACCTGGAAGCTAGTTAAGCAGAAATTAAAGGTGGCACCCAACTACCATCAGTATGAATTCCAAATTCAGTTCAGCCTTAAAACCCTTCATGCTATGGCACCTTTCTGGACTGATCTCTCCTTTCTCTCTGTCACCCACTCTACTTTCAATTTTCCAGATATATAACCTGCTTCATCCAGCCACTGCACATGCTGTTTTCCTATCCTTATAACACTGTCCTCATTACCCCCACCCCACCTTGCTGGGTTTCAATTGCTCTTGATCTCAGTTTAGATGCTACTTCCTCTGAGAGATCCGTCTCATATTCCCTTTAGATCAGATGCCCCTTCCTTAGGGTCTACCATCACCCTGGGTGCCTCTATTATACCCATCACATGCTATCATGCTTGCTATAGATCTCTTGGTCTCCCCAACACACTGGAAGCTTCTTAAGGAGAGCTACTGACTTTCTGTTGGAAATGAATATTTATTGTTCCCAACTACCCACCAACCATTCACTTGCTTTCTGGTAATAGCACCCTGATTTTCCTTGGGAACTATGAATCTATGTGGTTTGTTAATTCAAATCCAAACCCCCAGAGTTAGAATGGACAACGGACCCAAGCTTGGACAGTTAGCATTATCTGTTATTGGCTTCAGTGACTGGTTCAGATAAGGTCACATGATATAATTGACATGTCCAGAACTTCATTGATATAATTGACATGTCCAGGGGTTCTAGCCTCAGGAATATCTGGATCCAGCTTGACCAATTCATTCATTGATATGTTCATTCAATAAAGTAGTTAAACAAAATCCCACCCTAATCGTGATGCTGGACTCCAGAAACTTAAAAAAAAATTGCTATGTTTTCATTAAGGCTGTTCATAGGGTAGGAGGTAAACCTGGACATTTTTGGTGGCTTTATTAGCATCTTGAGGGGAGCAGCTACCTGAGACTGAACACAATCCAGGTGAAAATAGAGACTAAAAGAGATGGCTGAGTCCTCATCTTGCTAATCTCTAGACACTGGAGTATCTCAGAGCTTAATCTCACATACTTCTCTTCTCCATTTATACTCACTTTTGGTGATCTCATCTACTATCAAGACTTCACATATCACCACTAGACATGATTCCAAAATTTATACTTCTAGCTAATTCCTGATTGTTGAATTCTATTCTTTGTGTCCAGCTGCCTACCTGACACCACTGCTTAAACATCTAATGGGTTTTTCAAACTTAACATGTAAAACCCAGCTCTTGACTCCATCTCAGGAAATGGTAGCACTTTCCTTTCTGTTCTTTGATATAAAACCCTGTTGTCACCCTTATTTCCTCCTATCATATAGCATATCAAACTCATCAGCAAATGTCCTTTCTTCAATTCATGTCCATTCTCTGACCATGTCCCACCACCTCCTTTGCTTCTATCTGGGCTCAAGCCACCATCATCTCTTGCCTCATTATTTGAATAGCCTCTCAACTGGTCTCCTTACTCATGTCTATACATCACTATAATCACTATAATTACTCTTAACACAGGAGAATGTGATCCTTTTAAACTTAAGGCAGATCGTGTCCTTCTCCTCCTCAAAGTACCCCAATGACTAACTATCTCTTCGTATAAAAGCCAAATATTTAAAATGACTTCCAAGAACCTACATGGTCTGGCCACCTGCCACCTCTCTGTCCTTTACTAACCTGCAGAATATTCTTTACTTCCCTCAAATTTTCGTTGGCCTCAGTCATACCAAGCATGGTCCATGACCTTCATTTCCATTATCTTCTCTTCCAGGAATGTTCTCCCCACAGATTTCCCTCCCATGGCTCAGTTATCATTTCCTTTAAGTCTCTCCTCTCATACCATCCTATCAGTGAGACCTCATCAGTGAAACACATATTTAAAATAGCAGCCCCCTCTCCTTCCCCCAATGCTCTACATCCCCAGGCTCTGCTTTATTTTTTAATAGTTTTTGTCACTCTGATATCTTATATATTTATGCTTTTTTTGTTTTGTTTCATTGGTTACTATATTCCCTCCTACTAAATGTAAGTTCCTTAATAAAAGGTGCTTTGTCAGCTGTACAGACTCTTATATCTCCATTGCCAAGAAAAATGGCACATAAAAGGCAATCAATAAATATTTGTGAATAGATAAAGGAATTGTTCATTTCCCTGAATTAAACTTTCCTGAAGGTAGAACTCCTAGATTTTTCAGTTCTATGATTCAATACGTCACCTTTAATCCAGTTGATTTGGGGTTATAACATGCAACGTCAAGAATCTTGACTATTATACTGTCACATTCCTACCACCTGGTTCATAGCAAGTGGTCAAATAGGTGATGGAGGAAAGGGGATGGAAAGAAAGAAGGAAGAAGAAGAGGAGGGAAAGCACAGCCAGCCAGAAGGGTAAACAGGTATACAGAAGGAAGAACAGACAGAAGGAGCAGCCTTGGTGTGGCAGGAAAGAGAGAAGCACAAGGCTAGGCTCCATCCCCACTCACCAATGGCCAGGGTCATCACCCGGAGATGGTTGCGCACCAATTTCACCACCTCGCTTTTCTGCAGGGGTGTGGCTCTGCAGCAGACCACCGCTTGACAGCAAGCAGTCAGTTCCAGGAACTGCCTCTGCAGGCTCTCCTGCAGGGCGAACTCCAGGGTCTTCCCCGTGATAACGAGCCCAGCCCGCAGCCCTGAGTCCCGGGGGGCAGAAGGCTGGTGTAAATCCTCACTTAAAGGTGCCTGCTCTGGAGAGACTGGATTCTTCTTCTGAAGTTCTTTCAAAATTGTGCCCATCAGCACCTCACAGGCATCCTTGAAGCAAGAGGCGAAGACAGTTAGCTTGGGGCTCTTTGGTGGCCACATCGAGGGAAATTTGTCACTGCCATTCTTTAGCAATTGCTACACCATGGCAACCCTTGGTACTTTCAAAGACCTGACAGCTCTTCCACAAAGACTTCTGTGTGTATGTGGGAAGCAGTTAAAAGGATGAGGACAGTTCATGTCCAATTCTACAGCTAAAAAATAGTTATAGAATTTCTTTATTTGTGCAAGTTACCGTCTCAAACAGTGCATCTCAAGAGCCCTTTGGTCTTACTCTGCCAGTTACTAGCTGCTTGACTTTGGGCAAATCATGTAACTTCAACGTTCTCATTTGAAAAATGTAAATGTTGTCTACATCCTAACATCATTGTGAGGAATAAGTGAAACAATGCATGCAAAGCTCTTAGTGTAAGGCATGACAAAGCAGAATTTAAATCAGTAATTACTGTTTTTATATTCTTTATTTAATGCATTCATCCATCCATCCATTCATTCACTAAGTATTTAGAGAGGAACTACCATATGTTAGAAAACATTCTAGGTGCTGGGGATATGCCAATGAACACAAAAATCCCTGCCCTAGTGGAATAGATATTCTGGTTGGGGTGTTCTTAGTGGTGCTCATCACATTGGTGGGTGTACCTCCCTCCACTCGCCTCACCCACACTAGTTAGGAAGTTCTTCTTTTAAAGCCTTCACAATGCCTAAGAGAAAGCCACATTAGACACTCAATCAATATTCAGTGAATAATTCTACTCAAGAAGACTAACAATCAACTGATCCAGAAATTGTGTCAAATGACTGCTAAGCAGAGAACCAAGTGAAATCCAGGAGCAGTGCATTTACAGTTATAAGCTGAGCCTGAAATTGTTAATTCATCAAAGAGCCCATTTACTCTGATTTCAAATGCTGTTTTATCAAGCATTTCTCAACCCACAACAACACGAGATGGGTAGGGAGGGAAGAGACATGGCTATGGAGGCATGACACAAAAAGGACTTAATAACTGTGTGAACTATAAACAAGAGATTCCACAGCTAAAAAATAGTTATAGAATGTGGAGCTACCTGGCAACCTTTACCTCTGGAACAGATCTGATCCTAATACTACGAATAGTCTTTGTAGTTTTCATAGGCTCACAGTGTACAGAATGCAGCCTGAGTGGATGCCCTCCAAAATACAGACGTAAATTTTCTGTAGTTTTATGATTCTAGATTGATTATATAGATGGTATTATCCTCTTATTTGCATATGCATGTGTTTAGTTTATAAATTAACTGTACTTTCTCACTTCCGAAGTGTGTATGTACACACATACATGGAGCTGATCTTCATTATGTGTGGGATTAGCGATTGCACCTATTTGCTGAAATCCTACATTGAATACTCATGCTGCTTTTGCAGCCATTTGTGGACATGGACAGAGTGACAATAAGTGAGTCAAGAGTTGTGCACCTGTCCAGGGAAAGCTGAGTAAGATGACACTCCGCCTTCTCACTATGTCAGCTCCCAAACTGTAAACAAGTGTCCTTTTCATTATCTGTTGGGTGACATTTTTTTTTTTGCATTGTGGGTGCTTTTTGTTGGTGATTTCCCTGTTTAAAATGTTCCCCGAGTATAGTGCTGAAGTGCTGTCCAGTGTTCCTATGCAAGAGAAAGCTATGAGGTGTCTCATGGAGAAAACGTGTGTCAGGTAAGGTTTATTCAGGCATAGTCATGTGCTGTTCAGTGTTAATGAATCAAACATGTGTGCATGTATGTGTGTATGTGTGTGTATAATAAGGCATCTTTAAACAGAAACACACATGAAACAAGGTTATATATTGATTGGTTGACAAAAAAGTTGTGGCAGAGGGTCCCAGGAACCTAACCCTGTATTTCCCTTAGGGGTGATGGATCACTATTTGCTAACTCAGTATTTTTGACAACTTTATATAACTTAACTCAATGAATAATGAGAATCAACTGTATGTAAGCATATATATATACAGGTTAATACAGATTATGTAGTATGTAATATACTATAGAAAGCATACTTGCAAGTAATCAGCTATAGGTACTTAGGCAAATCATCAGAACCTTTTCAAATCTCAAGCTATAAAACAGGAATACTGCAATTTTATCTGCTCTACTTGTTATACATATCAATGAGATTATGTATGAAAAAGCCTTTTATAGACTAATAAACATGAAAATAAACAAGTTGCTATCTCAGGAGAATCTTCTATAATAAAAGAGAAACATGCAAATTTGACCGTTACCACCAGCCAATCAGAGCGGCTGTATGCAAATTAACCCAGCCAAGATGGAGGCTGGCAGGGCGGCTCTGCACTGGGAGCCTTCACGGCCGGCCAGCATAGCTGTGCCAGGTGTGTCAGCTCAGTGGGCGGGGGGGGGGGATCTGGCCTAGGGCCTCCCCGGGGCATCCAGGAGCGCCCACCCTGGGTCCACTGCCTGGCTCCACCCCCCGGGGGCCTCCACTAGGCGTGTGGGAGAGTAGGTCCTCCACGGGGCTTGCAGGAGCAGCCATCCTGGGTCCACTGCCTGGCTCCGCCTCCAAGGAGCCTCCTCGGGGCATCCAGGAGCAGCTGTCCTGGGTCCGCAGCCTGGCTCTACCCCGGGGGCCTCCTCAGGGGTGTGCGGGAGCATCTGCTGCACAGTGCCGAAAATCCGAAGCCAGTTCGCTGCCCGGCTCCACCCCGGGTGTGTTTGCTCAGCAGCAGGGCCCCACCGAGGGATCCTGCACCAGCGTCCGCCTCTGGCTTGCCACCCAGCTCTGTGCCAGGTGTGTCCCCTCAGCGGTGTGGGCCCACCAGACGTGTGCAATCGTGGGCCCTCAGGTGGGAAACGTCCAGGCCTGCACTCACCAGCCCTCCCACCCCCCATTGCACGAACAGGCTGAAAATGGCCCTCAGCCCCTCACTCAGGCTGGCCAGGCATGCCAAGCATGTGGACATCCCCCCCGAGGTGTCCCAGACTGCAAGAGGGCACAGGCCAGGCTGAGAGACCCCCACCCTCCGAGTGCACAAATTTTTGTGCACCGGGCCCTTAGTATTTAAAATAAAACTATAAAACTAAAACTTTAAAAACTAAATGATGAACCCTGAAAGGCCTTTATATATCACAGTGCAGTAAATAATCTAGGAAATAATCTTAACTAATAAAAGCGAAATATTAAAATTAACTGTTTCTCCGGGACGGGGTTAGCCACACCCACCAGCCAATCAGAGCTGCTGTATGCAAATTAGCCCAGCCAACATGGCGGAGGCCGCAGCCCCAGTGTGCAGCTTCTCCAGGGCTGTGGCCTCTGCCATCTTGGGAGCCTCCCGCCTGGGAAGGCATCCAGCGCCTTGGCCCTGTGAATGCCTTCCCAGGCGGGAGCCTGGGGTGGGGGAGGCGGGGACGAGGCGGCCGGACCCCCGCGGGCCCCGCCCTGGAGACCACGGTGGTCTGGCCGGCGCCGTCGCAGCCTCAGCTTTCCCCGGGCGGGAGCCTTCCGGGGCGCGGGGACGAGGCGGGTGGCCCGTAGGGTCAGTGGGAGCTGTGGCCAGCCTGAAAACTGCCCTCAGACCCTCACCCAGGCTTGCTACACCCCCTGGGGTGAGGGTCTCCACTGGGGAGCTTGGCCAGCTTGCAAACAGACATTGGCCCCTCACCCAGGCTGGCCAGGCACACCAGAAGGTGGACATCCCCAGAGGGGTCCCAGACCGGGAGAGGGCACAGGCCGGGCTGAGGGACCCCACCTCCCCCAGTGCACAAATTTTTGTGCATCAGGCCCCTAGTTAAAACATAAAAGCAAAAAAGCTTTTATGAAAATAGGAACTTTGTACTTTTTGTAGGTGGCTACATTTACTATAATCCAATTTACAAAGTTAGGAACAAAAGTTGATGGGATTTTTAACATTGAGTCCTGCACTGTAGAATGACCAGACATTCCATTAGTTGCCAGGGGCCCATTTAGAATGTCACTGGAGCAATTGCTCCCATAAATTCATCTCACCAAGCCTTTAGAAGAACTATGATACCCTCCCCCAAGCACGAGCTAGGCTGCTGAACAGAATAATTATCAAGGAGCTAACGATTAGATCTTCAATTCCTTTAACTCTTAGCATCTCCAGAGGTGTGTAGAGTGGGGGAAAGAGGAAATAATACCAGTGACTGAGCCCCTAAGATGTGTCTGGCATTTTATATGCATGGATTTGAGTCATCATAAAACTAAGTTTACTGTGTTCTGTTTAGTTATTCTCCCTGTACTTTTTGATAGCAATAAAATAAAATAAAATAAAATAAAATAAAATAATCTTTTGAACTTAGAACACTCCACAGCTGATACACTGTGAAGATTTCTTGGATTGGTAGTGTTAAATGCTTTCACCATAAATTGTGTATTTACAAATAAATGTCAAAATCCTAAAAAAAAAAATTTTACTGCTCATAAAATGCCAAAATTAAACACCAAAATTGTCAAAGTCAAAATTAAACACCAAAAATTGATTCTTTTTCCTTTTTAAGATTCATTGAACTCCTTGCCTCTGCCAGGAAAAATATTAAACAATTTACATTTTCTCATTTAAAGTCTACATCAACCTTATGAAATAGGCATTGCACGCACTCTAAAAGGCAAGGAAAAAGGCTCAGGAAGGTAACTCCCCAAGGTCACATACCTGGTCGCTGGCAGACCAAGTATTTGAATCTGGATCTTATCAGCTTTAGAGCACAATCAATTTAGCGATTACAATGATCAAGCTTTTCATTGTGCTCAGCCTCTGGCTGACACTGGGAGCTGGCTGGTGATTGTGGTTAGGAGTCTCTGGGCCACTGCCAACTGCCAAGGAGAACCTACTTTGTGCTGATCATAGAAAATTTTATTTCCTCTAAGTGTACAGTCTTGTTGGGTATGGACTAAGGCCTGATCATAGAAACATGGCTAACCAAACGTGGCAGCTGGCCCTAATTGGTTTGGCTCAGTGGATAGAGCGTCGGCCTGCGGACTGAAGGGTCCCGGGTTCGATTCCAGTCAAGGGCATGTACCTTGGTTGCGGGCACATCCTCAGTAGGAGGTGTGCAGGAGGCAGCTGATCGATGCTTCTCTCTCATCGATGTTTCTAACTTTCTATCCCTCTCCCTTCCTCTCTGTAGAAAATCAATAAAATATATTAAAAAAAAAAATGTGGCAGCTGGTGACCGAGTCCTAGATATGATCAGGTGAGAAGCTCCGGGGTTTGAAAATCAGGCTGCCTTGACAGAATGGATGTCAGTGATTCAGTCTGACTACAGTGGAAGCAGTGAGGAAGGTTTTCCAAGCGAATTATGTAATATGCAGGAACCTTAGAATATCACTATGCTAGGAGTTTTCTGAAAATAATAAAACCATCGTTTACTGATTAGAACATTCGTGTTAGAGATTAGGTGTGGAAGGGAGGGGTTAGAGAAAACAGTTGGGTCCAAACCTCTAAGATCCTTCTCCTTAAAAAAAAAAATCCCCTTTATCCCTGCTTAAAGAGTTCTTCACTTTTGGAATTCTCAGTAGCACGATACAAGAATTACCACCAGAGGGCATGCTTACCCTGAGAGTCTATTTTTAGAATTACCATGAAAATATTAATTTATTCACCCGATTCCAATAGAAATCATCACTTCCTCTCAACTTTAAAGGGAGATAGATTCCTGTCCTAGAGCTTGCTATATTCTGTCATCGGCTAATCTTGTCAAATCCCTGGTAAGCCACCCAATCAGAGAAGGGAGAGAGGGGAATAAAAAAAACCTTTATTTTCACACCTTTACACAGCAATGGCTCCTCTGAACCATTCTGACACCTCACCAAGCCTTTAGAATAACTATGATACCCTCCCCCAAGCACGAGCTAGGCTGCTGCATAGAATAATTATCAAGGAGCTAATGGTTATCGGTTTCTCTTCCTCCTCACATTCATCAAATCACAAATGCTCCACACAAATGCTTTGAGAAGAGACGGGTTTAAATCGCATGATTCATACTTTACTCTGGGTATTGAGGACAAAGAGCTTGTCATCGGGCTCCAGCAGTTTGCACGCGTAGGCAATGTTGACAGCTGTCTCCTGCTTGTCCCCTGTCAGCATCCAGATCTTGATGCCGGCTTTGTGAAGGGCATCTATAGACTCGGGGACTCCCTCCTGCAGACGGTCTTCAATGCCAGTGGCACCTACAAATGCACCAACATGCAACAGGACTATAAGAGGCTCAGCCAGCTGAGGCTCATCAAGGCTATACCTGAGCCCTGTCTATAAGTCAACCCAATCTTCCTCCAGTAACTTCCAGGGATCCCAAGGAAATGTGAGGACCCAGACCAAAATCACACTCCAAGTCACGTTTTCAGAAGGAAGCTTTAAGAATCAATAAGTTCATCAAACCTACTCATCCTCCCTGTGGCTAGCTTTCTTTTCTGTAAATTGAGGGGGCATTGTTTCAGTTACTTATTAACCTTACTCTATAACTTCATAATTCTATGATACTCCCAAGGGTAAGGGCAGAATTTTAAAGAATGCGCTTGTCAATAAGGCGTCCTACCTATTTTCAATGCTCTTTCCTAGTGTAAGTCCACAGTTCCCTTTTCTGAAATAGGGCCAAATAGGGATTGGAATGAAAAAATGTTGCAGAATTTAGAAAGATAATATGGTGCATATGGCGTATTTTGTAACGTATGGTAATCTAGCATGTTAATATTTCTGCAGCGTAACATACACATGTTCACACTAATTAGGATAATAAAAACTTACACACACTCTTATCAAATCAGGCCTGATTTTGCTTCCCAAGTGAGTTTTGGCACTGGGCCCACAGAGTATCTTAGAGTTTGGAGTTTCAGATGAGGAAATGTCGACCCCCGAGTACTCACTGTGTCACTGAGCAAGGACTTAGCATGGGCATCATTATTCTATTGGCCAGATGCTAAGAGAGAGCATTGTTTTTCTCTGAACCAGAGGAATGGGGCTCAGAGGTTGGTCCCTTGGGCTGTTAGTGGTTATACTGGAAACCAGATCTCTAGGTCTAAGGCAGTGGTTTCCAACCCTGTCCCCTCTTAGAATTACTTTGGGGAGCTTTTAAAAATTCAAATGTCCAGGCCACACATCAGAGCAACTGACTTAGAATCCCAGACACCAGCATTTTTTAAAGTGCTCCGGAAGATCTCAGGACACAGCTCAAGCTGACACATGGGGTGTCAGTGTGCAACCTTTAGTGGAAATCAGGAAGTCAGAGAGAACAGAGAAATACATTACATTAGCCCAGCTGCAGGGGCGGAATAAAGAACACGGGGCCTGGAGCCAGGCAGGCCCGAGTGCCTCCCTAGCTTTGTCAATTACAAGCATGTGGCTTTGGACGCGTCACTGACTGCTCTGTGCTCCAAGTTTCTTCTAAATAAAATGGAGATTTGTTGTGCAGATTCAAAAAGACAGCACATATGAAGTAAGGTATCCAGGGCCTGGCAAGACACTTGAGCTTTCTCCTCTGGAACCGGGATGTTTACATGATTTGTACTCTGTTACGTGTTAGGTTTTTAAGTGACCTCCTTAAGAAAGACCACCCCGATTCGACCACAGATGAAGTCTACCTCACTGCAGTGGGAGACGGAATAGAAAGGCTTGGAAGCTGGGTAGACAGGAGACGGCATAGGGAGGGCAAGAACCACATGTATCTATTCAGGGGTCCTCAAACTTTTTAAACAGGGGGCCAGTTCACTGTCCCTCAGACCGTTGGAGGGCTGGACTATAGTTCAAAAAAAACCAACAATGAACAAATTCCTGTGCACACTGCACATACCTTATTTTGAAGTAAAAAAAAAAACAAGGCGGCAAAAACACCCGGTGGGCCGGATAAATGTCCTCGGTGGGCCGCATGTGGCCCGCGGGCCGTAGTTTGAGGACCCCTGTTTAGATCAAAGTGTGTGGGGGAGTGAGGGGGGCACTGCTGAATAACTTAGCAATGTCAAGTGTTTCCCAAACTCCTGCATTCAGAAAAGACAACACAGTTTCCGTACCAAGTAAAGTCAGCTTGTTCTCCAACCTCTTGGCAGATTCAAGCAGTAATTCTTCCCTGTTGTCTATGCTGGTTTCAGCTAAAAAATGATTCCTCAGCCACTCTTCATATTCAGTGTCACTCATGACCTAGGGGGGGAAGAAACAAGTTATAAGGCAGTCATGTGACAATCTTGCCAGGACCGATTCCTGGAGAAACAGCAAGTCACCAGCTTATTTCAGGTCTTCCTCTCCGGGCACCCTCGTGCCAGGCCCATGCACTCATTGCACGCTTCCTGAACTCTATGACCGGCCTAGTGTAACACTGATGATGAATGGAGCCTACAGCTCAGTATCTCTGGACCATACATGAGGGAACTGGATTAATCTATTCAGTTAAACCACAGAGTATGCAGTTGGGAGAAGTCTCCGCTTATTTAAGTTCAGGTGATGCCAACGGTGTACTAGTAGCTTGAGGTAGTATGACGTCAGCAGCACCTCTGACAGCTTTTGATGGTTGGTTTATGGGGTTAGTTATTTGTAAAGATAAAAAGAGAGAACAGACCATGCTGGTAAAGCAAGCAAGTCATGTTCCAAATAAAAATTAAGAGGAATTTCTTGAGAAGGAATGAATGATGCATTTTCCTTCGTCTTCAGGTTGCTTTAGAGCAGTGGTTCTCAGCCTTGGCTGCACATGAGAATCACCTAAGAATCTTTTTAAAATCCTGATTTCTGGGCCTCATCCTCCAGAAATTCTGTTTCTTTGTTATGAATGTTGTGGCCCTACCCCATAACAAAGAAACAGAATTTCTGGAGGATGAGGCCCCAGAAACCAGGATTTTGAAAAGATTCCCAGGTGATTCTAATATGCAGCCAAGGTTGAGAACCACTGCCTTAGAGGGATAAATCTACATTGAAGTTCTTATAAAGCAGCTAGAGTGAGGTGAGGCACTTTCCATCTATTCACACATAGGTGTTAAGAATGGAGAGTTCAAGATCAAAAGTGACCCTCTGCCTTTTCCATGAAATGATCCTGCCTCTGATACAAATGTAGCCAAGTGGATGTCAGCTCTCTCTCTGTTTTGTTTAATTCTCACCTGAGCAGATGTTTTTATTGATTTTTAGAAAGACAGGAAGGTAGAGAGAGAGAGAAGGAGGGAGGGAGGGAGGGAGGGAAACGTGGATGTGAGAGAGAAACATTGGTCAGCTGCCTCCTGTACACGCCTCAACCAGGGATGGAACCCAAAACCCAGGTATGAGCCCTGACCTAGAATCAAGCCTGCAACCCTCTGATGCATGGGATGACGCTCCAACTGACAGCCACCTAGTGAGGGCTGCCAGGTCCTTCTAAATCGAATTACCTGGAAAGCAAGAGAGAGTCGTGTGCTCAGCAGCTCACCTTCTTTGCTATACATAAAGTGCGCAGGCCTCGTTTGGCATAGTCATCCAAGTGTTTTTGGGTTTTCTCCCTTATTATCATCTGTTGTTTTGCCAGACTCGCTCCATCTGAAATAATTAGCCAAACACAAGGGTTCCCACCAGGGTGCCCAATTATATATTTTAAAAAATAATAGCGTTATTAACCTACAACAAACAAAAGGCCTTGCCGTTTTGGACCTCAAATGTACATTTATAAAAGGGAACCCCACAATTCATCTTCCTGTTGTTCCCATTCTCCCTGGGGAGAGGAAAGTACCAAGAACTGAATACCAACCCTGTTCCCACACCACCAATAACAACAGTGACAATAACTATAACAATGCTATCAGTCCCTCATCAGGCATTGACAGTTTGCTCACACTGGGAAAAGGCTGTACATATATGGTATGGAGTACAACGCCAAACCTCTGAGGAGCCTACATAGAAGGCACTATAATCCCCATTTACTGAAAACTCAGATACAGAAGTCGGGTAACTTCTTAAGACATGGCTAATGACAGTGGCCAGATTTGAACCCAGGTCCGGGTAGCCCCCATACTTAGATGCTTTCTCACCCAATCCTACTGAGCCTTCCCACTTCAGCAAGTATGACCGACTCCTGCATGTCTGCCTATTTGCTTTCATCAACCACTGAGAGTGCACTTTTCATCTCTGAGCCCATCTCACCACCCTCAGTTATGTATGAACCCACCTGGGGAAGCCACGGAGAGCAATTCCATGATTACAGAATCAGCACCCTTTGTATATACCACAACTTGGTGGGAAAGGGGGTGCCGGACCACCACCGACATTCTTTTTCTTACTGAGTCGAAGGGCAGGATGTGTAGGAGTTGAAATGTTAATGGTCCCAGAGCAGTGAAGTCCACCATGACCTGCTCTGGCGTCCGGGACTGCAACGTGCATTGGTAAGCCCTGGCGGCATACACCAAGGCCGCCTCATCTGGGCTCTCTGCCTCATAACACAGACTGGAGGTCAAGGGCTGTCCAGGGAGGGTGTCCACCTTGCCATTGGCGATGCCGGCATCACCATTTTGTTTCTCTATTTCTGTAGGGCAAGCGGAGCTGCCGGGGCCCAGGGGGCTCCCAGCTGCCTGGGGGACCTCTCCTTCCGCAGGTGAGGCCGGTTTTGCTCGACTGAAGAGGGAGAGTCTGCTCACAAAGGCGTTCGGGGCCCCGGGAGATGGCTCCTTCCCACTGGTGAGGGATGGTGAACTTGATCTTCGGACAGACAGTCTCTGGAAAAGGTTTTTAATCTCTTCCAAAGACTTCATGGGCATTCCACTTAGTGAAGAGAGTCGGATCTAGGAAGGAATTGGGGAAGGTCTCAATCATGCAGTCAAAAGACAACTTTGAAATCAAACTGGGGGGAAAATGAGATACAAAGAGTTACCACTCCCTCAAATAGATAGCAACTGGCTTCATGCTTACAACTGCCACAGAGCACATCAGTAAAAATAAAGAGCGCCATAATGGAAAAGATGGGCTAATGTTGATGGCTTTATGAACTTCTACAACCATTCAGGGCAAAGTCTGACAAATAGCAAAAGACATAAAATGCTAATATTACCAGCAGTGAGTGGACTTACTAGCAATTTTTCCTAATGAGCTAATTTAAAATATAGAAAAATCCATAATCTTTATTGTGTGCATCCCAGCAATAACAATTTAAAACTTGTAAGCTAATTAAGTATTCAATAATACTAGTAGCATATGCAATTGTGAAGAGCAATTAATTAGTTCCTAAAATTTTCTTATTCAGAAATGCCCAAGGAATTAAAAAGTTTCCTTCTAAAGATTAGTTTTATGATAGTTTGAGGGACTCATGATGGTCAATTTTTCTATGACACATGAGGTTTCTGTAGTCCACGAGAATTCTGATTAGCTCCTTTTTTACTGCCTTCCTATCACTACCTGAAATATCATGAAGCTTAGACTCCTGTATACCTATATTTTATTTTTGGCCATAGAATATTATATTCTTTGGAGATAAGGTATCAATATTTCTTAAGCAGAAAACACTAAAAGATGTCTGCTTTGGAAATAGATGTACCTAAAGTATTATGTTGGGAGAAAACAGAACACTCCACAATTTATTCTCTAACTACATAATCACTTTTCAAAGGGCGACTTTCTAGTTGAAATCTTATAAAAATACAGTTTCTGAGCAAATGAAAGCTTAATTGGAAGTAAATTATTTTTACGTTAAACTTGACCACCTCTGAAGTTGCCAAAAGAAAATGATCTGATGGAAAATTAAAATTTAATTGGGTTGTGCTGCAAATTGAATTTTAAGTGGATGTGTGCAAAAGGGGAGATAGTGATACACAAAGAAGCCAGCACAGCAAGTGGTGAATCACCAGTCTCTAAAACAAGTTTTTCTTTTTAACTGAAAATGAAGTTTCCATGAATTCTAAGCTACAAGTAGACTTTCGAAATCCAGCTTTTTGGGAACTGCAGAACCTTGGTGTATTATAATGTATTGGGTTTTAGATAGATTGATTTAAAGCTAACTCAACTGGTACATGAAAAAGGTACATTTTCATGAAACATGATAATAAGTCTAATACTTTGTAGTTTGTTTGATATAGTGCATACTATTATAAAAGTCTCTGAAGCCTCAAAAAAAGCTTCAGTTTGGTAAAAAAAACAAAAAAGCCAAACAAAACAAAAAAACTAGAGCAAAATGAACAGAGCCACATTCCATAAAAATCGCTTTCTTCAGCTACCCTCCTAGAAGCAAAATATACAGTAGTCCTGAGCTATGCTTCCTGGGTTCAAATCCCACCTTCCCCACAAAACCATCCTGTGACTGGGCAAGTTACTTAACCTCAATTGTAAGATAGAAAATTACAAAGGCGTAATAGCACCTAAAATCACTTAGAACACTGTAAGTGCAGAGCACTGATTAACTGCTGTGTAAATGTGAAGCTGGTATTATTAGTGGCTATTATTATTATTACTAGGGGCCCGGTGCACAAAAATTTGTGCACTCGGGGTGGAGAAAGTCCCTCAGCCCGACCTGTGCCCTCTCACAGTCTGGGACCCCTCAGTGGATGTCCTATGATGGCCCCAGTCTGCCAGGCGCCTTTTGTGTGTGTGTGTGTGTGTGTGTGTGTGTGTGT
>PVJC01012924.1:0-38851 GCA_004026665.1 Murina feae
TAAGGAAGTCAAATACAATTGTGTGTGAAGGAGATAACATTAAAAAAGAAAGTTAATAGGGGTGACCAGGCCCGTAGGGGAGGGCAGTTAGGGGGATCAGGCAGGCAGGCAGGCAGGCAGAGTGGTTAGGGCAGACAGGCAGGTTAGCAGTTAAGAACCAGAGGTCCTGGATTGTGAGAGTCCCCAAGAACTCCATATTGGAGAGGGTGCAGGTCGGGCTGAAGGACCATCCCCCCGCGCCCCCCATACCCGTGCACGAATTTCGTGTACCGGGCCCCTAGTAGTATTATGTTAAGAGAGCAAATTGCAAGAACATTTGCCTGGTATAAACCCATTCATTATAAATGTATTTATCAATATAAATATACTAGAGGCCCAATGCACAAAATTCATGCAAGAGTAGGCCTCTGCAGTCTTGGCTGCCTGGATCCCTCCCTCTCAGCTGCAGCTGGCTGCCTGGATCCCTCACTCGCAGCACTGCCTCAATCCTGCAGCTGCAGCCCTGGCTTCATCCCAGAAGGATGTCCAGAAGGATGTCCGGTCTAACTAGCATATTACACTTTTATTATTATAGATGGTTTAGCCATAGAGGTGGGCTTTATCTCTACGTAATTCTGAATTGTTTGATTTTTCTAACCAAATAGTATTTTTATAATTAAAGAAAGTATCAATATAATGAAAAAGAATAAGCTAAATGCATTTACATTTTTAAGACAAAAAAAATATATATATTAAAACTCTTTAGAGACCATTACATTGCACCACTAACTAAAAGCAACTGTGATCCAGCAGTGGGTCAGCAAAGATCTAATGACGAGGTTTGAATTCTGGCTCACTCACTCATTGCCACCTGGTGGAATCCTCTGAAGGCAAGAGTTTCTCTGCTGTCTTTCTTAGAGCTTATTATGGAATTATTAAAGCTATAATTTCCTTACTTCTCTGGATTTTATTTTTTTCTGAATTAAACAGTTTCCTTGATTAGAAGCAATCTCTTATCAAATAAGGGAGAAGTGACATTAGTTTAGACTATCCTGGGAGCAAAAAAGATGGAAAAATCTGAGATGTAAGTTTTGCTTAAGAAGAAAAATTGAAATTAAGATTGACGGCTTACGTATGGGCATACAGGAAGACATGGGTTATTTATAATCTGAAGATTTCCCCAACCCATACTAGTGATTCCCTCCTGCATCATCTTCTACCCTTTTGACATGCTTCTGGTGAGACATGTATCACAGGAAATTATGATGAATTGCAGATCTGTTTGCCTTGTTGTACTGCACTTTTCCAAAGCATGTATTGATCTAGGAATTTTGTATCCTCGCTGCCAGTTTTAGTGTCTGTTATGTAAAAGGCATAAATAAGTAACTGCATATAGAAAAGATCTTCATCCTTGTGATGACTTAATGTATGAAGCATATTTACAACAAAATCCTAATTTGTGCATTTCTCTAAAACAGCCTGATTACTCATTTGCTAGAAAGTTAAATGGCCTTTTAAAAATGGAAAGCTTTAATTTTGTACATATCTCAACTCTTTTGAAATTAGTCTGCAAATGTAATCTTAATCAAATCTTAAAATACTATATTTTTTAATTTAGACAAAATAATTGCAAATATGTCTATAAGAACCAATGTAGTCTAGTAACTGGGATATTAATATATTTATGAGTTTTGTTATATTTGAACAACCATAATAATTTACTTGGCCATGGCCATATGAGAATAGACATGCACATAATGAAATAAAATAGGAAATTCTTAAAAATACATTATATATTGAATTGAACAAATTTTAAAATCTCATTTAAAAATGGCAGTCAGGTAATGAATTATTCAAAAATGGTGCTGGGTCTCCCACTGTTTAGTAGAAAACTAATTTAACAAGCCAGATATACATTTAACATTTATGCTAAAAATAAACTAAATATAGCTTATGTTTTAAAAAACATAAAAGCAAAAATAAAGAATAATGTGTATTTTTGTTGTAATCTTGGTACAATGATGCTTTTTAAATACATCAGTAAAAGCAGAAACCAAAAAAAAATTGCTGATTCAAATGTATAGGTATTTTTTAAAAACAGAGATAAATCTTCCAAACTGAATAAAAGTGGTAAATTAAGAACATGTAATAAAAGTAATTTAAAAGAAAATATTGCAACATGTATAAATTAAGAAGATTGGTTGCCATTCATTTTAGAAGTTATAAATCAGTAATAGAGTTGTTCTGAAGGATAACTTGAAAACATATCTTAGACTGTACACCACAGGGATGTAATTTTTTTTAATGTATTTTATTGATTTTTTACAGAGAGGACAAGAGAGGGACAAAGACTCAGAAACATCGATGAGAGAGAAACATCGATCAGCTGCCTCCTGCACACCCCCTATTGGGGATGTGCCCGCAACCAAGGTACATGCCCTTGACCGGAATCAAACCTGGAACCTTTCAGTCCACAGGCTGACGCTCTATCCACTGAGCTAAACTGGTTAGGGCAGGGATGTAATTTTATTAATAATTAAACTTACAAATTTTTTCCTTATGATATTATCTGATAAGAAAAATAGAGTACACATTTTCATCCCAATGTTTTTAAAAGTAGTAAAGTAAAACTGGAGCCAGCATAAATGTTCAACAGAATAGTACAGATTATATGAACTGAATTTTTTTAATATAAATTTTACTGATTTTTACAGAGAGGAAGGGAGAGGAACAGAGAGACAGAAACATCGATGAGAGAGCAATCGATCAGTTGCCTCCTGAACACTCCCCACTGGGTATGTGCCCGCAACCAAGGTACATGCCCTTGACCAGAATTGAACCTGGGACCCTTGAGTCCGCAGGCTGACACTCTATCCACTGAGCCAAACCAGTTCAGTGGTGCTGAACTGAATTCTTATATAAGCTTAAAATAAGAGATGATGAAGGCATATTCAATAATAGTATAATATATGCTAATACATATATGTTGATTATATCTTTAATATTGAAAATAAGATTTTAATGTATGTTATATTATATGTATGTATGAAAGTGTATATAGATAAAAAATAAAAATTACCAAAAATAATTTAGCCCTAGCCAGGTTGACTCAATGGATGGAACATTGGCCTGTGGACTAAAGGGTCCCAGGTTCTATTCAGGTGAAGGACATATACCTCAGTTGCAGGCTCTTCCCCAGCCCGAGTCCTGGTTAGGCCTTGTGCAGGAGGCAACCAATGGGTGTTTTTCTCTCACAGTGATATTTCTCTATCTTTCCATCTCTCACGGTCTCTAAAAATCAGTGGAAAAATATCCTTTGGTGAGCAAGAAAAGAAAAGAGCAAAGAAAAAAGAAAAGGAATAATTTACATATGCGTCTATGTTGGTAGAACTCCTATTGGTCTGCTACAGTTTTTAATAAACCCACATTGACAGTGGGAAGGACGTGTTTCTGTGTGTGAATCTGAATTTCATAGCTAGTTCCCTAGTCAGCATCACATGCCCTAGGAATAAGAGTTAGTGTTTGAAAGCTTCCCAGTAGAAACCAGCAACCTAAAGGCAGCTGCTATAAGTTTTGTTATCTTTAGCTCTGAAAACACACACACACCCCTGAAGGCTTAATAAAAAACAAAAATGTATTTTTATAGGTAGTTGGTGGTTTCAAGATATACAGATTAGCCAAAAAGAAATAACAGGAATTGTCAATCTTAAGTGAACAGGGCTCGGGATCTGAGTGCATGCATAGCCTGTGCACTTGAGAGAAGAACCTGAGGCTTGGTTCTGTAACAGTCATTTGTCCAGACCCTGACCCAGAGAATTCTTGTTGCCTGAGTTCAACTAACGGTAACTAAATTAAAGGGGGAGAGAGCAACCAAAGGACTTGTATGCATGCATATAAGCCTAACCAATGGACACAGATACCAGGGGATTGAGGGCTTGAGGGGAGGAGTGGGAGGGCATTGGGAGGATAAGAACACATATGTAATACCTTAATTAATTAAAAAAAAGATTGCCTATTTGCTTTGGGATAAACTTACATGCATGGAGCTAGTGGTGTATTTTAAATATGACAGAACCAGAGCTTCCCTGAGCTTACAGTGCAACCTAAAATGATGAAGGAGTGAATGTCCACGAGGTAGATCTAACAGGAAATTCACCCCCCAAAAGCTGTTAGAGGTCTAGGAACACATATGCCAGGCTATGCATCCATCAGTGAAACAATTATTGATGCTGAGCTCCAAAATTTTCAAAATATATATTTGCCAAGATATATACACCTACGTTCGTTGGAGCATTGTTCACAGTAGCTGAGACATGGAAACATCTGAAGTGTCCTTCAACAGATGATTGGGTAAAGGAGATGTGGTACATATATACAATGCAATACTACTTGGCCATAAAAAAAAGATGAAATACTGCCAACAACATGGATGGAACGTGGGAGTGTTACAGTAAGTGGAATATGTCAGACAGAAAAATTAAGAACCATATGATTTCACTCACATGTAGAATCTGAAACTGAAAGCAACAAATAAACAAACAACAAAAAGCAACACGCATAGGCACAGACAACAGTATGGTGGTTACCAGGGGAAGGGAAGTGGGAGGGTAGTAAAGAGTAAAGAGGGTCAAATATACGTTGACAGGAGATGATTGGACTTTGGGTGGTGGGCACACAGTGTGATACACAGATAATGTATCACAGAAATGTACACTTCAAACCTGAATGGTCTTATTAACCAAAGTCACCCCAATAAATTTAATTTTAAAAGACAATAAGCAGTTATTTGGTGAATTAAAAACAAAATATTAAAAAGAATAGTATGACTTAAAAGAGAGATTTTTACTCAATAAGTTTTGCTGTATATATTTTTATTGACTTGAAAGAGGAAGGGAGGGGGAGAGAGAGATAGAATCATCCATGATGAGAGAGAATCATTGATCAGCTGCCTCCTGCACACCCCACACTGTGGACTGAGCCTGCAACCTGGGCAAGTGCCCTGACCAAGAATTAAACAGTGACCTCCTGGTTCCTAGGCTGATGATCAACCAGTGAGCCATGCCAGCCAGACATCTGTATATTTTTATTACAAGAAAAATGGTTGTGGGTTTGGACATAAAGTATTATGCATTATAATTTTCAAATTTTAATATGAAGAAATATTATCCCAGAATATACTCTTATAAATCAAAATGAATGTTCAGAAAATATTGCTAATGATCTCTAGGTGATATCTATAATAAAAGAAATTAAGCAAATTATAAATGGACCACATAATAACTAAGAAGTAGTTATTATAGTAATGTAGGGATATTTTTTCTACTATTAGAAAATATATTAATATAACTTGCACATTAACTGATTAAAGAAAAATAATTTGAATATTTCAATAGATGCTAAAAAGATATTCAAAATAGAAGTTATTTTGAGAAAAATAATTAGTAAACCAGAAATAGGTTACTTGATTATCTGCTATACACACAAAAATTGAACATGTGGAAAAATTACATGCTCATGATAAGAAATCTCAATTTCTTAATATTATGCTATCGGCCTCTCTATATATTTGTTGTTAATTTATAAGTAGGACCTAATAATTTAATCCTGAGTTTAAAAGAATAAGTAAATTGCCAAAAAGAAAACAACTAAATAGGAACAAAGAAGGATTATATTCCACAGGTATCTGTCCTTTTCCCATCCTGTTCTCTTTTTCCTTTCTGCTAATAGCTTGGTTGAGGATATTACATGGGTGACATATTGTCAAACTCACCCCTGGGGTCTAGTTAGATTGTCAGGCTATATGCCATACCACAGAGCCCAGACCCAAAGTGCTTTTGACAAGTTGGAAGAGGTTATATTTCCTCAAAATGTAACATGGAAAATGAAAAATGGTACATGTGAGTCTAAAAATCCTACACAGCATCGTCTAATAGGGCAACTCCATGGCTTTCTGGTGTTTCTCACTCTCCAGGTAGGAAGCAGACATAAAGGCCATTTCTGATGCTATTTCTCATTATTCTGCACACAGTTCACCATCCCCAGTTCCCAGGAGATGAGACACATGAAAGCTCCAGTCAGCTGTGTGCATCTGATTTCTTATTTTTACCACTTTTTCTGTCCTAGGTAACTGAGACTTACCACCTCACTAAAGAGTAAGGAAGTTCACACCCTCCCTGAAGAAGACCTCAGCATCACTCCCAAGGCCCTGCTTTCCTGTTGGTGTTATACATGACCCCTGCTCACATGGTTAGGAAAACCCAAACCCAAGAGAGAAGGAGAATGGGGCCGGGGGCGGGGGAGGAAGACAGAAAAACAATGTTTAGGTAGCCCCCAAGGTCCCCTGGACAGAACCACATAAAGCTCTGAGCTCAGCCTCCCCTCAGATCTTAGTTCCCAGTTCCCGGCACCTGCATTTCCTTTGTTTCAAGACTGTGTTCTAACGTTTCTACTTGCTCATTGTGGAGAGGGAAGGAAAGAGTGGCCTGCAGCCTTACTCTGGATTACAGGAGATCTGAGGGTCGCATTTTGCTAGATAACAAAGCATTTGCTGGCTTCCAGGACAGAGTTGAACATTCTGCTTTTTTTCTGCAGGAACATGATATGCAGGAGCCTTCTGAACTAGACCAGATCGCTAACAGCATTTATTTTTAAAAAAACACACATAGTTTTATTGATTTCAGAGAAGAAGAGAAAGGGAGAGAGAGAGAAAAAAACATCAATGATGAGTGAGAATCACCCATCAGCTGCCTCCTGAATGCCCCCTACTGGGGGTTCAACCAGCAACCCAGACATGTGCCCTGACCAGGAGTGGCACCGTGACCTCCAGGTTCAGAGGTTAATGCTCAACCACTGAGCCACACGGGCCAGGCTTTAGAATAATATGCAGTAGTCATTTTCCAATAGTGGTTTCTCAGCTGTCCACTAAATTGGGAAGTTCAGCACTGAATGTGCCCTTGGAGCAGAGAACTGTGTTTTGTAAAAGCACAAAATATCACTGCATTTTAATTTCAGTAATTTCCAAGCCAACACTGCCTTTCTGCTTGGTGATGCTCCATGTAGCTTATTAAATACTGCTTTAGGAAAGAGATAAACACAGGGAATATCATATTAAGCAAAGTATAATTCATTTCCACCTTACTGTAAGCTTATTCAATTAAATTGCTTTAGACTTAGATGATGCTATTTAAAATTTCAATAAGTAACTTGTTCAGGCACTGGAAAGAATGTAAGAATGTGCAAGGAAATCTTTGCCTTCCCTTTCTGCACTCCCAAACTAAACTCAGAGAGAACATAGGTTGGCTGGTTATATATACCAACTATACCTGGTTGCTATTATTTATGTTCTGATAACAAACTGGTGATAAAAGCTTATGAATCTCATAGTGGGTAGGCATTTCTGTAATTAAGAAGTTATCCCCTTCATAAGTCTAGTACCCTCCTTATACCATACACAGTTCTCAAAATATTATTGACTATATTCCCACATGTTACATCCTCATGACTATTTGGTAACTACTAATTCCTACCACTATGCAATTCACCCAAAACTAATATGGTATTGAATGTTAACTGTAATCCAAAAATAAAAAATTAACAATTATTTTATTAATTTATTATATTCTTAGGTAGGTGTTTAGGATTTCACCCAATGGATTTCAGCCTCTTGACAGTGTGAGAAATTATTCAAAATATCAATCACACCACAGTCCGGCAGAACCAAAGGTTCTAAGAAGGTTACCTCGCCTTAGCTGGTTTGGCTTAGTGGATAGGGCATCGGCCTGACACTCCTGGGTTCAATTCTGGGATCCCAGATTCAATTCCAGTCAAGGGCACATGCCCAGGTTGCAGGCTCGATCCCTAGTAGGGGTTGAGCAGGAGGCAACCAATCAATGATTCTCTCTCATCATTGATGTTTCTATCTCTTCCTCTCCCTTCTCTGAAATCAATAAAAATATGTTTTAAAAAAGAAAAGAAAAAAGGTAACCTAACTTTCACTCCCTAGTGTGGCCCATGTGTCCTTGCATGGCATGGCATGTCCTCCTCCCCAGACTCTCACAATCAGGCCCATATGTCCGTGTTTGGTGCACGTGCTTGGCTGTCTGTACTGTTTGGAACAAGGACCCCTCCATCAGTGGGGTGGAAGGAAGCAGTGTGAAGCTAGCCATAGATGCTGGAGGCCTGGATGTGGATAAAAAATGAACCAAGAGAGAAACCTCTGTTGGCTTTTGACTGTAGCATTTTATATCCTCTTTCAAACAAATACTATTGGTTTTGGTGAGGCCCATTTTTGGTCATCTTATCACTTCCTCTGCTGGTTTGGAAGCTATGGTTTGCATTTTTATGACTACAGTAACTGCCCTTAAATTCTAGCACACCCTAGGTCATATTATAACCTAGATGATATGCCCTTTTTCTGCAAAATTTTTTAAAAATATACTATCATTATACAGTTTATATAAAAAAGTATAATATCTACTTTATTAATATACTAGTATTATTTCAGATAGGCAATGCAATTCTTGAAGAAGCTCCACATAATATGTAATTATATCATAATTTGTTATTATTTTTGCATAAACTCATTACTCTTCCCTTTGCTTTTCCATCTCATCCTGAGTCCTACCCATCTGACACAGGACACCCACTGAACTCAGACACACATCTTCCCATGGACTCTCCCAGATTCTCTGATAACTCAGCACCCATCTCCCAAGGAGAGCTCTGTTATTCTTAACCTGAGAGAGATGTCTCTTACTTTTCTCATGTGTATCATAGCTTCTCTTACATCATGGCTTTGTTGCTTTACCATTTCCACTTACTGTAATATTTTATCCAGAAGTGCTTTGTTTTGGTTGACTTCTGGGACTGAAAGACTGATCCTGCAGGGATTAATAAAGCCAATCATAGGAGGAGGTCACCACCAGATTTAGGACATTTTGTGACCACACTGATTGGAAGGCAGCCCTAGTGTCATTCCTAGGTGAGGGTCCATCATTCACTGAAACAGCGCATATTATCGCCTCTTATGTGCCAAACCTGTTCGAAGGAGAATAAAGGGACGCTCGTCCTGATGACTAATACTCAGTCCCATACTCCAACTGGCCCACGATCTGCTTGTGAAATGGACCCATTAGCAAGTCATCCCAATACCCCACAATTAACCCTGTGATAGACGCATGCGCAGCATGTCACGGTGTTCTCTTCCTGGGTGGCAGAAAGCTGGAAAAGCTTCTTAATGACATTCACCTTTGAGAAGGAAAGACTAAGCAAAGGCAAAGGGCATGGACATCCATCACTCACTCACCAACTGATTGAGCCCTTGACTGATTCAATAAATATGAACCTAGGGCTTTCTTTGGGCTAAATTTGTGCAGGTAGCTATTGGAGAGACAAGCCCTGCTGCCAGGAATACCCGTGACGTGGGGAGGGGGCAGAAAACCACCCAGGTGCAGCCACTGTGTGCACCGTGGTCTGTGATGAGAAGGCCGTCCTGGAGCATCACTAGCGAGTTTAAATAACCGCTTCCCAATAACGGAAGGAAAGGAAAAGCACATGAGAGTCTGAGGAAATCCATCTTTCCAGACACTAACTTCCCAAGGCCTCCTCTCTCTTACGTCCTGCCTTGTGTCCATATTAAAAGTGCATTTCATTCGTCCTGGAATCATTTCATCGCCCTCATTTCTCTGAAGTGCGTTCAACCGCCCCACCCCAGGCCTCTGTGTGCGCATTTGCTGCTGGCGTCGGATTCACCTTCCATGTGAGTGACAGCTCTGTGCAAGAATCCAATTAGAACCCCGCTAATGAGCCCTCCATGGGCTCCCCTAATAGCGCATGACTGTTTATTTTCATCTTTTGAATTAAGAGACTGCACGTCCAGGAAGAGTTTAGAATAAAGAAGCTCTCGTTGAATCAGAAAAGCACCTGTGTCCTGAACCTATATTTATTGATGTGCTTTAATCCAATGCTGCTTAAAAGGTGCAAAGTGTTGCCCTAGCCAGTTTGGCTCAGTGGATAAAATGTCGGCCTGTAGACTGAAGTGTCCCAGGTTCGATTCTGGTCAAGGACATGTGCCTTGATTGCAGGCACATCCCTATTGGGGGCAGGGGGAGCAGGAGGCAGCTGATTGATGTCTCTCTCCCATCGATGTTACTAACTTTCTAACCCTCTCCCTTCCCTTCTGTAAAAAAAAAATTCAATAAAATATTTTTAAAAGGTGCAAAGTGTTTTAAACACGCTATGTGCTGTAAGACAACAGGCTCTCAATAAAAACTGAGAACTAACAGCAGCAAGAAGACAAAAATCAAGGAACAAAGGAATTTATTGTCTTTTATCCTGGAGGGCTGTTCATATGACACTCTATAAAAAATTATTTTTAAAATTAAGTCTTTAAATTTGTATTTAGCGATTTTAGAGAGAAAGAAGGGAGAGGGAGAGAGGAGAGAGAGATTTGTTGTTCCACTTAGTTATGCTTTCATTGGGTGACTTGTATGTGCCTTGACTCAGGATGGAACTCACAACCTTGGTGTATCGGGATGACACTCTAATGAACTGATCTACCCAGACAGATGATGAATTTATAGTAAAAGCGAGATAGACTCATAGGGTGTTATTTGCAAATATTTGCATGTTTGATTGAAAAATGTTACCAAGTACAAAACCGTGAATTGTCATTGAAAAGTCATAAAGAGCATCAACTGTGAGCCTCTTTTCTTTGATGGTTCCTGAGAAGCAGCTGGCGGGGGCCACATCTGATGGTACTGCAGCCAGCTCCAGGGATGGGCCCCTGGGAGTCCAAGGTGACAATCTTTTTATCTTAATTGTTTCTAAATGTGCAATGACTGCAGGACGCTCACAATGTGAATTAGCAATAACCCACGATTACCGGGTAGCCCTCTGCCTTTCATCCTCATCGGAACCCTAGACACCAGCTGTCCCCTTTGCATATGAAATCCCGTTATTGTGAATGAATAATCTGTTTTTGGCAACATGAGCCTTCAAATGAAACAACAGAGCTGCTTCCTATACACGAGGGCCGCAGAATCTTTTGGACTTGACCTAGGTAAGAGAGTGAAACCAAAAGAAAACAAAAAACCCTCAGTATGTCACACTCTGGGGGAGACCTTGCTACACCCTTTATTCCCACCACAGCGATACCCTACCCCCTTGCAGAATTATGGATTTACAAAAAAACGGTGGTAAATTGAGAACATGCAAATACTTCCATGCTTCTCTTAGCCCAACCGAATTTCTCATAGCTAACTAATTTCTAGCCATAGGGTTCAGAAAGTTGTATGGCACTGGTATTAATCCGTATTCCTGAAAACCCCTCCAGGTGTCTCCCCTTCCAACAAGTGTCTTGTCATGCACTGTGGATGCCAATTTTCATTGGCAACACGGGCGTGCTGGCTGACTTTGGTATGTTCCTGAAACGTCTTCCTTCAGATCCCAAGCATGCCAAAATCAGCCTTGCCATCTATGCAATGGGCAGATGCACATGGTTGTTTTGCCCAGTGAAAAGAATATGCCATCTAGAGACAATTAGTTTAGATTTATATAGAGATCATGAAACTTAAGGATCTTTGTTATAAACAGCAAAAAAAAAAAAAAAATTACTGGATTCCAGGTGTCTTCCCAAGGCATGCAAAATGCCCAAGGTGCACAAAAGTTCCTATTTCATGAAACATATTAAAGTTATAAGCTCCAGTCAAAATTATGGACTGTCTCCAATTTACTCACCACAGCATTCATCAGGGGGAAAGAGTTGACCCCAATGGAAATGCCACTTAAAAAAAGAAAGGGCCTGACAAGTGACAGCCTAAGACATATGCATGTAAAGAATGCAGGAAATGGAAAAGCAGAGGAAATGAATGTAAGACAGCCACTATATATCAGAATGGAATTAAACAAAAAGTAGAGTGCATGCAAAGTGTTTTATAGGGGCTCACAGGTATTGAAAAGAAGATCATTTAACTTAGTAAAAAGATCAAAGAATAAAGTAAGAGAAAGGCAATTTTTTTTTGGTGGCAGAGTTCAGGAAACCATGATGTATATCTGGAGAGAGAGAGAGAGAGAGAGAGAGAGAGAGAGAGAGAGAGAGAGAGAGAGAGAGAGAGGCCACATTAGGACAATACATTGAAAATAAAGGCAATTCACATGAGTCAAGAAGAGGGGGTTCAAGTTGAAGAAAATAAAACAGGAACAGCAAAGATAACAAGAAGTAGGTGGTGTACGTGCTGAATGGATGCGAGTCAGGCTGTCTGGGGTCAAACCACATATCTGCTACATAGCAGCCAAGGGTCCTTTAATAAGGTCCTTTACCCTCTGGTGTCTAAGATCTTCATCTCTACCGTGGGACTTGGGATAAATCTACTTCTTGGGTTGATCCCACACACAGCTTAGGAGATTGTGAGGAAATAGAACTTAACACAGTACCTGATGGGCAGCAGGAGCTTGCAAAACTGTTAGTCATTAGACAGAAATGAACATAAGAGAAAAGGAGAGCCATAATATACATAAGCAAAATCACAAATATAAACTGAAAAAATAATCCTCAGATGAAGATTTTTGACTCTGAGGAATGAAAGGAAATTCTGATTACAGAGACATTTTGCTGCTCAGCTCTCTCCCCAGAGCCAGACTTCATAGCTGTGGCTGGTCAGCCTGAGGTAAAGAACCTCTGACCAGGAATAGATGCCTTTTGCCCCAGCCATGTGCTAGCAATGGCAGGACATGGTGCCTCCCTTGCTATTTGTAGGTAACCACAAGCCAGAGAACCCTCTGGCCTTGGGAGATGAACCCAGGGAAAGGAAAAAGGGAACGTGTGTGTGTGTGTATGTGTGTGTGATTTTTCTCTCACATGGATTGCCAACGTAGAATGATATATTCTACACCCTTGTTCTAAAACATCTTTTAGAGAGAAAGCACATCCAGCCTCGGTTGGGTGGAGGATGCCATATTAACTCCCTCTGAAATGCCCACATCTGGTAGCTAGTTAGAGACAAAGGCGCGTGCTACTTGGAATCAGTGTTGGGCAAATGTTTGGACGAGACGTGGAATCCTTCCGGATTGGCTGCTGATTTATCTTTGCCAATCTTCAATAGTTTTAGCTCAGCAAACAAGGTTACAGTATCTGAGCTGGCGGCCGGGAAATCCCGGGAAGGTTCTGGTGTCGCAGCTGCCCTTCTGAAGACTTGGCGAGGTGGAGAGGACTGGCACCAGGCCTGACTTCTGGAGCCAGCTGTGCTGGGCACAGGGTGAGGTGCAGATGGGGAGAGCTGAGCTTCCAAGGCCTTGTTGCAGGGGGTGGGAGGGAGGAGGGACACGGAGCCCTGCCAGTGGCTGAGCAGTGTGCGCAGCGGTAGTTGGACTCAAGGTCCCTGGGCCTGTGCACAGCACACAGAAAAAGGGAATGAATGTATGCATTCAGCCAAGGGTCCAAGGAGCCTTCATTTCTACGTGCAAAGGAAAGGAGAGAGGAAGGTTGGCTGAGGGCAATTTTAAGAAGCTCATCTTTGCTTCTTTAACTTCTTCCCCTGTTCAACTTCTCTCTCCTGGTTACCATGGTCCTTCTGCCTCATCTTAGAAGAGAAGACAGTTTATACTGGAAATAAGTAGCCTAATTTAGCTAACTCAGTTTGACATTTCCATAATCTACAAATTTAGGATTCTGACATCATCAGAAGAAACTTCTTAATCAAGTAAGTCAAAATGCACACGCATTGCTTTTTCTCTCCAAAAAGCAAGAATGCGCCCGAGCTGACAATGAGAGCCAGGTAGGAAGTGAAATGAAAATGCTGTGTTGGGGTAAGATAGACATGCATTTGCACTCTAAGTTGGACAGTGAAATCGGCCTTTCTCGGCATTCATTTCTTCATCTCTAAAATGGAAACAATAAGAATGGCCTCACAGAATCATCCCAACCCTTAAGTCACATGTAAATTTTAGTTTGGTTTTTTTCCTACTACAGGCATTTTAAGTCCATGTTACTGTTACCATTTTGTTGTTACCCTGTTGTAATAAGAGAGCAGGAGGCTTTGCCCCTTCCTTCGAGAGATTTCTAAAGAATGGCATGGAGAAAGGTAATTGTAAAGAAGATGAGGCAGACCTTCACTTTACACAGTTGATAGCACAGCAGGAAGTCTGGAGTCCGGGGTGATGTGCTCTGTGGTGGGAGTTGGGTTCCTACTGTCCCAGGGGATGCTAGCAGGCAGGGAGGAAGGACAAAGCTCCACTCAGGGTTGCCCATAGAGCACGGCCATCCAGGCACTCACTATAGGTCTTTGCTTCACCCAGAGTGGGCGTTGTGTTGCTGATGGCTGGACTCAGAGGACAGAAAACAATATGGAAGATGGTGGTGGCTTTATCAGAAGGTTCTAGAAGAACAGTGATGCCCGTTATGAAGGCAATCTAACTCTCATTCTTACTACTATAGCCTGAATGGGGAACAGCATGCTTGGGATGGGATGAAGCATCAGAGCAATGTTGGTACCCTGATCATATCTACCTCACTTATCCCAACCATCTTTAATCCAGGCTACAGACAGACACAGACATAGCCTCGGGCATCACTGTGCATGTCTCCATTTAACCACACAATACATGATATTTCCCAATTTGAAAGGAATTAGAGGTACCAGTGAATCAATAGAGGAGTTTTTTTAGATAAGTGAGGAGTAGATAGAAAATAATTGCCAGTTCAATATCCCTCTGGCCCTAGACTAGCTATTTTATAGACTGCGATCCATTTAACCCTCACAGAATGCAGCAGCTAAGTGTTATCAGATTCCCAGCAGAAGCAAAGCACTGCCTACAACCTTCAAAATCTGTTCAAAAACCTTTCTCATTTTTATACATTCGGTGGTGAAAAGGAATTGACCTGTGGACAATACATTCTTAGAAACTATATTCTGTCTTCCTTTGACATTAATAATGATGGGGAATTTTAGTTGCACAAAAATTTACATTGTCCTGAATTCAAACCTCTTATAAGTCTTCTGAATAGGAATGTAGAACCTTAAAGGTATTATAAGACTGACAATCAAGACATTATTTTCTAGTTTACACACTACCCTAGGGATGTATCTACACTTTTTGAAGCGAGCTTTATCTATCATTACAGCAGATAACGCCAGCATGGGTGAAACATGTGAGTGGACACTTTTAGAGGACCTAAGAGCTCAAGTTTATCCATCAGTCAAAACAGATTGGAGATATACTGTTGTGACCCCATTGAAAGACATAGATCCAACCTGTGGAACATAATCTAATGGAGGAAAATATGAAGAATAATGTCAAGAATAACAAGTTAAATCTAACACCAGCAAGCTTTATAGAATGAAGATTCCAAAATATGTCTCATCTATCAGAGGAAAGAACATTGTACTGATCATCAATAAACTGGTACCACCATCATGTTGCATGATTTTGGTCCAGCTATCTTCCCTCTCTGAGTCTTTTGTTTAACTCTTTATTATTGAAAGCATTAATATGACTCATTTTTCCCCCACTGTCCCCTTCTAGCCTGCTTCCACCCCAGGCCCTTGGCCTTTACCACTCTATTGTCTGTGTCCATGGGCTATACATATAAGTTCTTTGGTTGATCTCTTCCCACTCACCCTCCCCACCTCTACCCCCCGCCTTCCCTCTGAAATGCAACCATCTATTCCAGGCTTCTGTGCCTCTATGCTTCTATGGATCTATTTTGTTCAGCAGTTTATTTTGTTCCTTAGATTCCACATATGAGTGAGATCATGTGATACTTGTCTTTCTCTGACTGGCTTATTTCACTTATCATAATACCCTCCAGGTCCCTCCATGCTGTCTCAAAGGGTAAGAGATCCCTCTGTTTTACTGCTGCATAGTATTCCATGGGGTAAATGTACCATAGCTTTTTTACCCATTCATTTACTGATGGGCACTTGGGCTGTTTCCAGATCTTAGCCTCCCTGAGTCTTAGCTTTCTTCTCCACTGAGAAGATACACATAGATTATACCCAACAAAAGCAAAATGCACATTCTTTTTGATTGCTTGCGATACATTTGCCAAGATAAACCACTTACTAAGCCAGTAAAAATATGCCAATGCATTTAAAAAGACTGAAATGTACAGAATATGCTCTCTGACCACAGAGGTACTGAGTTATAAATTGATTGAAATAAGGCAACTCCAACTATTTTTAAATTAAACATATTATAAATAAATTATGAATAAAAATAACAAGAGTAACTAGAAATATGTCTAACTAAATGATAACAATAATGCAACACAAACATATCTGTGGGATGCAGCCAAAAGGGTACATAGAAAGAAACATAACTTTACATTGGGTTACTTCCATGGCTTGGCTATTGTAAATAACACAGAAATAAACACAGGGGTGCATATATTCTTTCAAATTCATGTTTTGGGTTTCTTTGGGTATATTCCCAGAAGTGGAATTGTTGTGTCATAAGGCAGTTCCATTCTGCATTTCCTTTCCTCCACATCCTCGCCAATGCTTGCCATTTTTTGATTTGTTGATGAGAGCCACTCCAAGAGGTGTGAGGTGATGTCACTTTGAGGTTTTCCTTTACATCTCTTGAATGATTAGTGAGATTGAGCACCTTTTCATATGTCTATTGTCCATCTGTATGTCCTCTTTGGCTATGGTTTTAAAGAGCATCATTGTGCACCATTTTTATGTTTGTACCATATTTAACTGAATTTCCTATTTCTGGACTGTGTTGGACAATCTGATAGCCACTGGTCTCGTGTATCTATTTAAATCTAAGTTGACTCAAAAATAAATTAAAACACAGTTCCTCACTTGTTCTGCTCACAGGTGGCTAGTGGCTGCCACATCAGTGTATGTGACAGGACATTCCAGCATCATAGGAAGTTCTACTGGACAATGATGCTCTAGACAGCGTACCCTCCACTATACCTAACATATGTAAGCTTTACATCAAACTAAAAAGCATTCCTTGCCTACTGTGCCAGGAACCACAGATGTGAATTCATCTCTCAAAGCTTCCTTTCGCCTGCATCACACTTTCTTCGAAGCAAAGCAACATTAATATAAAAAACATGAACAGCCCTAACCGGTTTGGCTCAGTGGATAGAGCATCAGCTGAGGACTAAAGGGTCCAAGGTTCACATCCCCAGTAGGAGGTGTGCAGGAGGCAGCTGATCAATGTTTCTCTCTCATCGATGTTTCTAACTCTCTATCTTTCTCCCTTCCTCTCTGTAAAAATTCAATAAAATATATTTTAAAAAAACATGAACAGTTATAAACTTACTAAATTGTTACCTCATAATATTCCCTCTTAACAAATTGGTAGTTTAACCTTGAATAAAACATGGTAAATAAATAACGAGGCTTAGCATTCCATTTCTCATTTCCTTTCTGCCCCAGTTTTTGTTGAAGGCACATAGATATGGTCCCGATCCCATGTCTAGCCAATCCCCACCTATACTTATTGCATTTCAGCACTGGCACATAAGCATGTCTGAAGGACGGGATTCTTTCTATAGCATGTCTGTAAAATTAAGTATTGCTCTAAATATCATAGTCAACTCACCAGCATTAGAACACAAAGTTACAAGATAGGTTTACAACAACAGTAAAGCATAGACACTGCACAAACATCAGCTCCCACACTAGTGGTGTGGAAATCACTCTTGTGTGATAGTATGAATTAAAACCACCTGCTAGTTGGTTGTTTTTTTCCACTAGAGAGAAGTGGAATGGAGTGGGGTGGGGGAAAGAGAGAGAATGAGAAACATCATCGATGTGAGAGAGATTGGCTGCCTCTCACATTTTCCCTCACCTGCAGCAGAGATCAACCATGTAACCCAGGTACATGCCCTTGATCAGCAATTGAACTCCTGACCCTCTGGGGCTCAGACTGAGGCTCTAACCACTGAGCTGCTGGCCAGGGCCACCTGCTAATGTTTATGACATTTTTTGCAATGTTTCAAAAAACTTGTTGAGAGTTCCTTCTATTTATTTCAACAGCAGAATAAGAAGTCTATTATAGCTAGGAGCACAGCATCCAATCACATCACAGTCTCGCCACTCACTAGCTGGTGAACGTGAAGGTGATATTTAACCTCACTGTAAAATGGGGGATAAGAATTTTGTATTGTGGGGTGGTTACAATAGATTAACATGTACACAAATAACAAGGATGCATGGAGCATAGAAAACAGTTACAAATATTAGTTCATAGTTTTAGTACTGTTATCATTAATATTATCATTTGAGTTATAATTTTTATCTGTTACGGAATTTCCGTTTATTGGGGTGCAGATAGGTTTTTTTCCCTGGAAAGCATTTCCGGATCTTCCCAGTTCCAAATAATTGCTTCTTATTTTATGTTTCCATAGCACACAACACCTCTTATCCATCACTTATCACTGGACTATAATTGTCTCCTTTCATGAATGGCAATTCTTATTGCATTGTGTCGTGCTGTGGTTATTGTAGGGGCAGAGAAATTGCTTCCAGCTTATAAACTGCTGGATGGCACTTCTGGACCTAGAGGAGGAATGGATCTCACCCAGAGACTGTGCACTTTGAGTGGATGAAGACCACAGGGATATTTTCTCAGGAAGGCAGGGAGGAGGCGCTTTGTCCATGAGATATAAGGCAGGTAGAGGTCCTCAGATTGCCTAAAGGGGGCTGTGACAGAAACAGCCAGTTGCCTAAAAACTATTGATCATCCTTTTGTTTCTTTAGAAACACCCACATTTGGGGGGGAGGGGACACAGTGCCTGCTGAGATATGAAAGATTCTGTGTGTGCTACTGGGAACTAGGCATGGCCAGGACATGGCTGAGTTCCATCCAGTGAGTTGTAGATAGAAGCATTCTGTGGGTCTTTCCAAAGGAGGGAATGAGCTGTTCTTCTTTTCTTCTTTCCCTTCCGATTCCTGGCATTTGTGTGTAAAGATAGATTTTCAGCATCATGTATGCCTCGTGAGGTCGGTCACCTTGAGGCCGGAAGCCAGCCATTGGGATGGTGCAGCAGCAACATAGAAGGAAGCTAGTGTCCCGAAAACAATGGAGCCCATGCTGGTCCTGGACTGCCTGTGCCTAGTAGACTTTATGGGAGAGAGAGAATTAAATTCCCCTCTTGTTAATCCACTTTTCTCTACCATATTTGGCTAAAGAAACCAAGCCAAAGCCCATTAATAGACTTATCTTTCAATACCAAGCTCAAGTCCTAACTCTCCCTTGAATGCCTCTGTGAGCACACAGATTAACAAGACCATTTTCCTTCTAAACCACAGCCTCTTATTGTTCAACTCTTTCTTTTTTAAAAATATATTTTTATTGATTTCACAGAGGAAAGGAGGGGAAGAGAGAGAAAGAAACATCAATGATGAGAGAGAATCACTGCTTGGCTACCTCCTGCATGCCACTCACTTGGGATGGAGCCTGTGCCCTGACCAGGAATGGAACCATGGCCTCCTGGCTCATAGGTCGACACTCAGCCACTGAGTCATGCTGGTCAGGCCATCAACTCTGCCTTTTGGCGCTTAAAAGACTCCGGGTGCCATCAGGCACTTCTTATATATGATTTTACTCCTACTTACACCTAAACTCCAACTACCCCAAGTCTCTATTTTACACCAGTCTATATCTTATGCTGACACTGGGCTCCAATATACCTTATTAAAGCTGACATACAATATTATATTAGTCTCATATAATATTATATTAGTGATTACTTATATAACTTACAAAATGATGATCTCAATAAGTCTAGTACTTATTTGACACCATACACAATAATTATAATATTAGGTTATATTCTCTTGCTGTATATTACTTCCCATGACTATTTTTATAACTTGCCCTTTGTACTTGTTAATCGCTTTACCTTTTCACCCATGACAAAGGTTCAAAATGTGTATAAAATATTTCCCATTTTACAGAGAAGGAACAATGACTTCCTAAATAATATACAATAGTTAACAAAAATCACAAACCTGAGAATTGTTATGACTGTGACCTGAACCCTGACATGTGAGGCTTTAAGTCTTATGTGTTCTTTTTGCTACTGTCTGGAGCCTGGAATCATATCAGTAACTGAGTGATATATACACACATGCACACATGTGCATATATGTTAAGAAAGCCTGATGAATGAACATGCTCTTCAAAAATTGCAGGACCATCATCAGTATAGTGTCACAGACTAAGTCAAGACCAAAAGTAACTCAAGTAATCAAATGGCCTCAATCCTTCCTTTCATAGAGACTAAAATTGCGAGGGAAGTATTTGCCAACGTTTATGCAAACACCGTATTTTCCGGCGTATAAGATGACTGGGCATATAAGACAACCCTCAACTTTTGAGAAGATTTTCCTGGGTTAAAAAGTCCACATGGAGACTGTATGCAGCACAAAAAGGAGCCAATTGAAGACACTTGTGGTCTCCATTCGGCTCCATTGAAATGAATGGAGTGCGGCCGTTTTTGAGCTCCCCCCATCATATGTCGCTGACTGCAGATTTTCCAGTCCAGCTCGGAAGTTTCAGCACCCGCCCTATAAGACAACCCCCGACTTTTGAGATGATTTTCATGGGTTAAAAAGTCACCTTATCTGCCAGAAAATATGGTAATAATGAAGCCTAGATTAAAATTCAGTTCCTTAAACTCTGTAAGTATGCACTATCTTATTTTATTCAACTCCCACTCAATATTAGAATGAGTTTTGAAGATGCACCAGAGACTCAGGTAAACTTGTAGGGACTTACAACTTGTTACTTTGTAATGTTAAAGGCCTCCCTTTGCTCTGATATTTAAAATCTCTTTGCCCTTTTTCTCATAGATGTTGTGTTATTTCTCTAATAACCAACAGCCAGAAATCACTGTGGCTTTACAAACAACTCCTCCAGTGAGCTATATCCAAATCTACAAGCAATAATCTGCTGTAAATGAAAACCAGGTCACTGAGACAGAATTCTCTACAAATTGAGAGTAAACAGGCGCTTTTGAAGGCCCAGCGAGCTCAGGAGGAACTAATTCGCTAAGTTGACTCATATCTTTCTCTCACAGCCGTTCTTCTACAACTTTTTGGTTCAATACTCTGCAATCATGAGGGGTCTGGAGAAGCAACTTTGAAATAGCAATCCCTTACTCTGAAGATAGGTTGGCATTTTTTAAAGAGTTTCAGAAATGGTAAATGTTCAGAGATGATCTCATTGTGGAAAAAAAAATGTAGTCATCTCTTTAACCTTAAAATAAATACAAATATTGACCAAAACTTTAAAACTAAATTTAGTTTAGCACTAGCCAGTGTGGCTCCATTGGAGTGTCATCCCATGCACCAGAAGGTCATGGGTTTGATTCCAGGTCAGGGCACATATGGGAGGCAACCAATGGATGTAATTCTCTCACATCAATGTTTCTCTCTCTCTCCCTCTCTCTCTTCCTTCCTCCCTTTCTAAAATCAATATTTTTTTAAAAATCACACTAAATTTGGTGTAATCCTCACAACTTTTAGACTAATTAATATTGGTTTGTGAATCTTTTTCTTCCAACAGATTAAATTTAGAAATAAATCTCTAAGAATGAGTTTAAATACAGTGTAAATATTTTTCTTAATGACCAAAACTGTATATGTAAAATTTTATAAATAGGTTTATTTTCAAATTTTTTCATGCAAATGATTATACAACTGGATGTATACCCTCATCCAGTCCATCTGCCATTCAATATGTTTTGAATACCCAGATATGTCTGTCACACTGCCAGCTGCAGAATATACAAATACTAATCAGATATAATACTTGCATTTGTGAACGATAGTATTTTATCCACAGAACAGCCTGGTGAGATAGGAAGTGCATTTATTTTTGTTAGCATTACATAATAGAGGTAAAGCAACTGTGTCCAGACACAGTTGTGAATTTCCTGAATCCCACTGCTCACCTCATCAGTTGCAGAACTGGAAATGCATCTTCTATTCTGACTTTCGACTTGCACTTTATTTCTACTGTACCACAGATTAGCATACTTCAGCATCAACATCAACATCCCCTCGTTATAATTCTCAAATTGGGTTTCTATATTTCAGAAAGTACTCAGAAGAACTCCTGGTTATTTTCTAAACTAGTGGTATCTGCAGTTCTCTTGAAGATAGAAATATTCCATATTCACATTGTCAAATACAGCATCAACCTATAAGTGGCTAGTAAGCATTTGAAAAGAGGCTAGTCCACCTGAGGAAGAATTTTTAATTGTATGTAATTTTAATTGTTTTATATGTACATTTAGATAACCACAAGTGGCCTAGGGTGTGCCCTAATGAGCAGCACAGAAACAACAGCAACAACATGACTTTTATTTAAAGAATCATAGCTAAGCCTGGCTGATGTAGCTCAGTGGTTGATCATCCTACCCATGAGCCAGGAGGTTATGGTTCCATTCCCAGTCAGGGCACATGCATGGGTTACAGGCTCAATCCCCAGTGGGGGTCATGCAGGAGGCAGCTGATCCATGATTCTGTCTCATCATTGATGTTTCTATTTCCCTCTCTCCCTTCCTCTCTCTGAAATCAATAAAAACATATTTTAAAAAAGAATCGTAGCTAAGTGGGGAAAGCATATAATTTTATACAAAACATTGGAATAAACTGTAGCATAGACTAAGCACTTTGCATCAATTTTTAATTTTAAAACCAGAACTTCCAAGCAAGTTCTCATGGGCTGCTGCTTGAAATAACCTCCAGATCACTGAGGATTTTCCTGTGACCGTTTGGGGACTTGGATTGAGATGCTTGAAAAAATTGAATAAAATTAGGATTAGATTTTCTATGTATGAACTATACTCTCTAATTCTCCATAATTTACAGAAAAGAAGAAATATACTTAGAAACCACAGAGTTAAAGATGATTGTGTCAAAATAAGTAGGACCAAAGCAGAATTTACACCATATCTAGTTGAGTGATCTTATATTTTGGAAGTAGAATGTCTAGCTCAGAGAAGTTATTGATTTGCTCCTGTGTAAATAGCTGGTAAGTTTCAAAGTCAAGTGGTGAGGTCAGGTCTGCACACTTCTAGGCCACAACTCTTTAAATTATCCCTAGCACTTGACTGACCTGAAGCTTGTCACTCCAGTTAAGCTTCTTATCAATACATCTTTCAAAAAATGAAATGGCATTTTTTCCAGTCATTCTTTCTGTCATATTTCATGGCAAGTAAGTACAGTAATAAGGAAAATTTTAAATGTGAAAGAACAGGCACATTAAGTAAGTTGCAGGACACAAAATCAACATACAAAAATCAGTTGAATTTCCCTGTATTAACAATAAACTACCCTAAAAGGAAATAAAAAAGACAATGCCCTTTAAAATATCCCCAAAGCAAACAAAATACATAGAAATAAACTTAGGTCTATTTACTAAAAACTATAAAGTACTGATTAAATAAATTGAAGAAGACAAATAAATAGACATCCTGTGTTCATGAACTGGCAGACTTAATATTTTTAAAATGCTCATACTCTAAGTAATAATCTATAGATTTAATGCAATATCTATTAAAATACTAATATAATTTTATATAAATAGTAAAAAACCTAAAGTTCATATGAAAGTAAAAAAAAAATAGCTCAAATATTTAAATCGGTATTAAAAAAGAACAATGCTGGTGGTATCACACTGACTTCAAAATATGTTACGAAGTTCTGGTTATTAAAGTGGTATTGGTCCTTGATATATCCACATATAGACCAGAGAAACAGAATAGAGAGCCCAGGAATAAGCACACATATATGCAGCTAATTGATCTTGAACCAGGGTATGAAGAATGCAGGAGAGTGAACAAATAGTCACTTCAATAAACAGTTTTGGAAAAACTCACATTGAACAGCTGATTGATGTTTCTCTCTCATGGATGTTTCTAAGTCTCTATCCCTCTCTCTTCCTCTCTGTAAAAAATCAATAAAATATATTTAAAAAATAATAATTCTCTCTTACCATTGATGTTTCTATCTCTCTCCCTCTGAAATCAATAAAAATATAAATAAAAAAAAGGAAAATCTGCCACTTTGACAACATAGATGAGCCTGGGAGCCATTGTGCTAAGTGAAACAAGCAGTCACAAAAGGATAAGGGAGTTTACTTAAATGAGGTATCAAAAACAGTCAAACTCAGAAACAGAGTAGAATGGGGCTGGAGGGGGGCGGAGGATGAGAAGTTGATAATCAACAAGAATGAAGTTTCAGTTAAGGAAGGTATTAAGCCCTAAATCTCTGCTGTGCACCATTGAGCCTCTAGTTGAAACGCTGTACTGCACACTTAAGAATTTATTAGGAGTGTAGATCTCCACAATTAAATAAATAAATAAATAAATAAATAAATAAATAAATAAATAAAATGTGAAAGAAAAGTGGTGCCTGAAATGTACTCCCTGCCCCTGTGTTGCATGTAAATCACTCAACTCATGACCTGGAACTTCCCTGCTTCTGCCTGTCATTGAGGGGAGTTTAGGAGTCTTATTAGCACTCAGAAGACTTGTGTGATCTCCTGATGGACTGTTTTACGGCTTCTCTGCAGACCTATTATGAAATGAAGTGATCATTAGCAGATGTTATCAGTCTAATTTGGGAACAGGTACCATGTTGTTTAAATTGTTACCATTAATGGGTATGAGACTCGAGGGCATTGCCTTGGATCCCTGAAATAACATTCTTCCTCGGGGTTACCATAGTCATAGTAACTATTCCTGGGATGTAGGACATAAAGTGAAAGGCACCTTCTACTGGGAAGGGGCTGGTTTTTAAAAACCCAACTATCATCACTACAGATGTCTACAGTGTTAATGGCATGAGGAAGACGTGATGAACATGCTATTCCTTCCTGTTGATGTGTAAGGTTCTCTCTCTCTGCAAGAAGGGAATGAATGGATAATCTGAATCCTAGGCAAACTGTTCCTTTGACTTCTTATACAAATCTAGGTACCAGTGTTTATAATCTCTAGTCATTAAGATAAAATTAAATATTGTCCATTTTCCTATCTCCAATCTTTCTCTTTAGGTTGGCAAACCAAAAAGCTGGAAGTACTCATTGTTACCTGAACTAACGCAATGACAAGATTGCGGCGTCAGACTCAAACACATCAGAGATTTTATCTAGCATTAAATGTTCCTAATAATCTCAAAGATATGGGCAACAAAGAAGCTCTGACAAAACAGAGTCCTGAGACTAGATAGGACTAATCTAGACAGGATCTCCAAGTGAGGACTAAAGGTTATTACCTAACATGGTAAAGAGCCATTATGCTATGAAGCATCTCCACTTCATACCCTCAAGAGTTGTATTGCTTCTGTGACTTTCTCCAGGGAGCTGTGCCTCTTCAATTCTGAGTTCATTCACAATGTGCAGTCCTTTATAGGGAAGATGCTGCTGAGGGAATTTACTAGACAAAGCCTCTTCCTTTAAGCAAATACTGTTCATCTATTTAACTGCAGGTACAGTTGACAGGAGACTAGATTAGGCCATGTGCCTTCTTTCTGAGAGGAGAGAAAGAGAGGGGGAGTAGGGGCAGATTTTAAAGAAAATGGCTTGCGTGGCTATGGTGACAAATAAGTTTGAAATTTGCTGGGTTGGCTGAAGGTTGGGGATTCCCGCAGGAGTTGTTGTTGCAGTACACAGTGACAAGGCAATCTGGAGAAGGAATTCCTTCTCCTTCAGGGACCTCCATCTTTTTTTTTAAGACCCTCAGCTGACTGAATGAGGTTCACTCACATTGTGGAAGGACTTTGCTTTATTCAAGTCCACAGATTTAAATGTATTTCACATCTCAAAAATGCCCTCATAGCTATATCTAGACTGTTGGTCGACCAAACAACTGGGCACTACAGCCTAGCCAAGTTCTCATATAAAAGCAGCCATTAGCTCAGCAGGCATGGCTCAATGGTTGAGTGTTGACCTATGAACAAGGCAGTCACAGTTCAATTCCTGGTCAGGGCACAAGCCCAAGTTGTAGGCTCCATCCCCAGTGAGGGACGTGCAGGAGACGCTGATCAATGATTCTCTCTCATCATTGATGTTTCTGTCTCTTTCTCTCACTCTCCTTTCCTTTCTGAAATCAATAAAAAATATATTTTTTTAAGTAGCCTTCAAACCTCTTTTAATCCTTCTGACAACTAATCCTTCTGTGGTTAGTATCCTTATCATCCATAGCTACAAATAGGGAACTGAAGCACACAAATCACTAGAGAGATTTGTACAAGGTATCACAGGCCCCATGGTTCCTAGCACTAACCCTAAGCTGTCAGGAGGCTTCCCAGGGGAAGTGGTACTAATCAGAAGGAGCTGGGCAGTGAGAAAAATGAAACCCAAGTATTTTAGGGAGAGGAAACTGCTTCTGAGGCTGAAAGTACACAGTGTTGGGCTTTAGAAACTTGAGTATTTCTCTGTGCTGGAATATCGGGTAGAGTGAGAAGGAGATAGGAACAGAAAGGGAAATGAGATGAGAAGACGGGCATCAAATGATGAAGGGCTTTAAGTACCATGCTAAGGAGTTTGCTATTTTCCTAATATGAAAGAAAGACCCCTTGATGTCTCTTTAGAAAGACTGGATATGGAAAGGGACAGCTATTTGGAAGGCGCAGACAGATTTGCTCATATCATGCTTGTAGTAAAGTTTAGATTGAGAGAGAAAAAGACCAGAGTTGGGGAGACTAATTGGAAGGCTACTGCAATATTCAATTTTTTCTTCTAATTTAAAAACCACTGAACAATCAGGATAGCTGCAAAGTTTCTGCCAGAGTGCCTAGATACAGAGCAAATCAAGTCTATGCAATGGGCACGGGGAATGGAGGAAAGAAAGAGATTCAGATCATACTGAGCTTGAGTTGCCTCTTGGAAATCCGGGAGATATTTAATAGAGAGGTGAACATATAGGTCTGTAACTGAGGAGTGAGATCTAGGCAACAAATATAAGCTTTAAATATATAAAGAAGTGATAGGAGATAATCAGTTTTTGAAACCTTGCCTTATAATAATGCCACCAGAAAACGGAGAGTTAAACCCTGTATAAATGAGTCAAGAACCACTAAGTGAATTTACCAGGGATGTATCAGGCTGGCAATGAGTATCCTGGGAGCACAGAAGGCTACACATTGTCTAGTGGGAGAATTAAGTCTTCAGTGACAGGAAAATAGGCTAATACACTCAATTTCCCCTGGCTCATTTTAACCTTATTTGCTAACATATTTGCATTGCCTTTTTATAGAAACACTAGAACAAAGTTATATGAAAGAGAAAGAAAAGTAAAAGAGTAAATTCTAGGGGGAAAATACCAACCACATAATCACAGAGCAAGAGGCAAAAGAACCAAAGTATCAAGATCAGAGAAATAATAAGTATTATTAGGATATACAAGGAGATTTCCGAGATACATACTATGAAACAATGAGTGTTGTAGGAACATTCTGTGATCTAAGCTCTTTACCTGCAGTAAATCATTTACTCCTCACAAGAGCCACAGAAGACAATTACTGTGTATCTCCCCATTTCACAGATGAGCACAATGAGGCACAGAGAATTGAAATCCAGCAAATCCATCCAACTATTAATTGTTGGTGCAGGATGCCTTATCAGGACATTTAAATGGCTTATGGAGAAGACACATGATTTGTGAACTAATGTTTTATTCTCTCTAGATTGACATTGGAGATGATAAAATAGAAAAATGTGCCAGGAGAAGTTATCAGTTGAGTGCCAGCTGGTCTATGTGCTCATTGTGTGAATTCATTATCCCATTGATTCTCCAAGTTCTCATTCCAAAATTATATTGAAGCCTCTATGACATACTCCATATGAGTGACGTATGGTATTAAGGTAATGCGGGATACACATTTATTCCTTTCCCATAATTTTCTTATAAAAGGGACTCTTTGATCTGAAATCCCTGGATATATGTTGTGGATGCTATGAAATTGTATATAAAAATGCATGTATTTCCACTTATCTGATGAAAGGACCATTCTGGGCAAAGGCATCCTTATATTCATTAAGATTTCAAAGGAAAAAGGAAATAAAAGAAATATTACCCTGCAGCATTATATTAAAACTAGAGGCCCGGTGCACAGACTTGTGAACATTGAAAGAAAATTAATTAGAAGAAACATTTTAATATTGCTATTCGCCATGTCACTTTCTTTCAGCTTCAGAGGTACCTTGCGCCAACAGTTGGTCTTCAGACATATTCTGTTGACAAAGCCACTTTCTTTCACTTCAGAATGTCAGCAAAACAACCAAATTCGTGATCAACAATGACAGATTAAAACACATGTGTGTGACTGGCACCAGTGAGAGCTTTATATGTATCACACATGCACAAGTCAATATTTTTAAATTGCCAGTGTTAGTCATAGATACTGGTCAGTCAGTCAGAAGGTTAGACGGACATATGCTTAGTCACTTAGCCTTTTATCTATATAGATTAAGGGATATGACAAAGTACTCAGAAAGTAAATAACCAGAAATGGTCTAGAAATATTTTAATTACCTTCCTGGGAAATAATTTTAGGTGTAAAATAATGACGTAATGAATTCTAAGCTGTGGTTATTGCTTTGGTACAATTTTTATTTAAGTTTGTGTGTCTGTCATCTGTGAGAGAGAAAATGAAAAAAGAGATTGAGAGAGAGAACATCCCATCAAGAATGGTTTTCAAGTTCTTAGACTCCAGGAAATATATTCAATTTTAGACCTACTTGGCAGGGTCCTGTGTTATTCAGGAAGTTTTATGCTCTGCATTGGATGCTAAACACACATGAAGAGATACATGCATGCAATTGTCATTTCTATTATAAATCAAATATAATAAAAAAAGGCCCTGTGTCATGGGAAAGAGAGCAGAGTGTGCCATTTCCTGTGGCCTTTCTATTACCAGCTGGCCATAAGCACCCCTTATTTCACACTCAGCTGCTGTCAGCCTGGGATGGATGAAAAGAAAATGACAGCATAAATGTGCATTGCATCCAGCATCTGTGCCCTTTTGCTAGAAAAGGTGAAGCTGGGTTAAAGTCTCCTCTCTTTGGGGGATGAAATGATCAAAGTGAAATCTTTTCCATAACAACAATGCCCCAGACATCCTCCTTGGTGAAGAGCCATTTCTTCCTGGGAGAATCTACCCCTGAGGAGACACCAAAAAAGCATCCAAAGAGCTCGAATTTGGAAATAAGTCAGGTTAAAGGAAATGAGAAGTGAGTCACGTAAAACGTTGACCAAATTGATAAAAATTCCGGAAAAGACAGAATGGCCCAGTTTGAATACTTGCTCTGCCACCCGCTGGCCTTCTAAACCAAAGCAGCATTCAACATAAATCTAAAGGTCGAAGGGGCCAGAGGGTTCCTCCCAGCCAGTGGCTCACAAACTTAAGCTGTGAACACTGTGTCACAAAATGGTTTTCAATGGCGTAGCAATTTCTGTTCTCCTCTAAGGAGGCCTATATTATTTTCCAATATAAAAAACGAAGAGGAAATACATTCTTATAATGGGGTGCAAAAACAACCATGGCATTCCGAGAGGTCACCCTCATGCTTGCCCTCCTCTCTGACCCTCTTAGTCAACTTCATGGAATCTTTGGTTTATCTGAACAGTTTTGAAATCACCCATTTAGTCCAAAGTTTTTCCATCAGTTGTTATTAATCCAACAGCTGATTGAGAAAAGTCTAAATTTCAGGCATCCCTTATACACCACTCCTGACCATAGACTGTGCAGCCTCTGTTTCCTGGCTAACAACACAATTTTCCACACATTTTCTTTACTGTGAAGTTGTCATCCTTGGGAAGTTACAACATGGAATTTAAATCATTATCTAAACCGCCAACCCTACCTTCTGTCTTCTGGAGGGAAAAGTGCATATTTGTTTCTAAAAATTTGAAATTTTTCAGTTCTAGAACTCTTTCGATGCATGGTTTCTAGAATCATTTCTATTTTGGCTCCATCCCTCTGAATTGTCTTCATTTTAATTGTATCTCATTTAAATATGTCATCAAGAAGCACAGGATTAGTATCTCACCCAAATATGTGACTTTTACCCATATCATTTTAATTAGGGTATAGAGGGCCATATCAATACTTTAAAAATGTGAAGAATAGAATGTATCACATGGGTACCTGACATGGTACCTTACATTTTATTATGAAGTACTCTCACACATTATTTATTTCTACTTTATTCCTCTGCAGATAGGTAATGGGTAATATATACATTTGCCAGGTTAAAAAAAAAAAAACCTGCTTAAAATAATGAAGTCACTACAGCAACAATGAATTGGACAGTGACAAGTCTAGAGATAGAATCTGAACATATGCCCCACCCTCAGTCTATCAATCCAGGTAAGTAGATATCAAACAGATGGTATTTGCTAAATTAATTAGGTTACATTCAGCATAGCAGGAGGTATTCCAGAGGGTGTTATGTGACACAGAATAAGAGATTGTAAAATGCATACTTGTTGATCGCTGGGGGGTTTCACTTCTGGTGTGACAGTATGAGGAGCTGTGCAGACCCTGATGCCTCACAAAATGGGTAAGATTAAAATAAAATAAAAAAGTAAAGTCTCTGGAAATGGTCTTACAGACCTATGTCAAGCAATGAAACACATATTCCAAGTTTCTTTCTAAATTTAGTATGAAAATTGAGAGACTAAGACATTAGCATCAAGACTCATCCCTTCCCTCACCTGTCCCAACTCAGCAGGAGGGAAAGGCCACTTCACATCAGGGAAGGGGAGAAGGCCCTTCTCCCACCTGGAGGGCCGTCTTTCTGAGAGGGATACATGGAAACATTTCTCACTGTGCCCAGGCTCCCTGCTGCTGAGGTTAGGTCCAAGAAAGTGTGGTTGAAAGTTGGGGAAACTCTACTTTCCCCAGCTCCCTTTCCCTCTGCCATCCCCTCCCCCATGGAGCAGGGACTTTATGATGGGGGTTGCTGACAATGCCAGGGCCTCTGTCCCCCTTGTTCCAGCTCCTGAGGCAATGGCTCCACAGAGAAGTAAAATGGGAGACTTGGGACTCCTGCCCCTCCCAGACCTGAAGCTCCAGTGCCACTCAGGGGAAGCTGCCATTGTCCCTGCCCCCAGCAAGCAGAGCCCTGGCTCACAGATGTTTGCCTTATGGGGAAAATGGCTCTAGATGAATTTCCAGTGAAGAAACTACCTTTATTTGCAACAGTGTAGAGAAGTACCACCCACAAACTGTAATTAAAACCAGTAACAGCACCTGGCTGGAGTAACTCAGTAGATTGAGCATTTGTCCCAAGGACCCAAGAAGTCCTGGGTTCAAGTCTCTCGATCCCCAGTAGGGGGCATGCAGGAGACAGCCGATCAATGACTCTCTCTCATCACTGATGTTTCTACATCTCTCTCTCTCCCTCTTCCTTCCTCTCTGAAACCAATAAAAATATCTTAAAAAAAAACCCAACCAAACAAAACAGTGACAGCAATGGAGAAAAGGGTGGATGATTAATAGGGTTATTGAAGAAACATATTTAACTTAGGCTGGTTAGGGTGCCAGAGAGAAACAGGCAAAGAATGTGCTCAGAGGAGAACTGGTGAGGGGAGGGGAGTAGAACAAAGATCAAGCAGGGACCTCCAGCACTATCCTCTGAAGGGTCCAAGGTTGATCTCAAAGCCCAGAACATTGTTTGAAACAGGACAGCACTGGCCCTTATGTTAGAGTTCAAGAGCTGGGTGTGACCCAGGGAAGAGATGGTCAACAAAAGCCCTGCCCACCACTGCCATTCCCTACCATTTGTGGGCATAGCCAGTGCTGTGCCTCTGAGAGCATCATCACAGCCCTCACAGCTCAGGCACAGGGCACGGGGAGACTTGGCTAAAGGATCGAGCCAGTTGGTAAACAAGGCAGCGTGCAAAGAACATGAAGGAGCCCAGCATGATGGACCAGTACCCAGAGCCGCCACAACATTATCTAAAATGTTCAGTTGTTTACATGAAAAGCAGGCAACAGGAGTGACCTCTGAAAACATCCAGAGGTTGGATTTAATAGACAAAGGACTTTAAACAGACATTAAAAATACAGGGGTGGGCACAAGCAGGTGTACGGTTATACGTGTGCAAAACAGACTTTATTTTTGTATTAGATTTATTAATGATTGTACTATTTTCCATAAGAACCAGTGTAAGTCTACTTTTGCCATACCCTGTATGCTGAGAACTGGAGGGACCCATGATTAAAAAGTAAAGGACAGTTTGTTTCTAATCCTCTAGAATCACCAAGACCATGAGAGTCGTGAATGACCATGGAAATACCCCAACCGCTTCCTTGACTCCCCCACCGCCCGGGCATCTGGGCAGCATCCTCAGTGAGACACTCCCTTGACCACTTAGAAACCCGCTGTGCTCTGCTTGCCTCTACTGGACCACATGCCATGTCACACAGCCATGGCCTCCGCACATGTTTTTCTTGTTATACTAACCAGTTCTCCTTGTAAACCCGTGTTTGGGTGGAAGAAAGGAATTCTGGCCTTTCTGTTCTAAAACCCAAGCGGAGTGTCAGGGTCGCATAGGAGAGGTCCATGGTATTTACTGAATTGAACTGAACTGCTTCTGATACCAGCCATTCTACATCATTTGTTTATAGTGCCATACGAGGATACTGTTTGTGTGTGAGTTGTGTGTGTGTATGTGTGTGTGTGCATGTACCTGTGCACAGGGCTGTATTCACACAAGGATGACATTGCAAGTTAACAAGTCCTTGAAGCCATGATCTCGGTCCTTTGTCTCCTATCAGCACTGTATGACACACTAGTCACAGTTAATGTCACAAAGGGTCCCTGTAACCTGGCCATCATTTGATAGACTTATTTACAGCTTCACAAGGAAACAATTTTGACCCACAGAGGTGAGGTTGATGCTTACACCGTGAGGCCTTTGTTGGAAAGACAGGCCCCATTAATTGAAGCCACACTTCAAAGCTACACACTATGTCAGTCCATCAGAGGCAATTAGGAATGTTAGAAAAAGCAACTGAAAAGATTTGAAGACAAAGCTGAGTGAACTCAAATTAGTCACACCCACTTTTTATGGGTTCATCATGCCCATCTGTACAAAAGGGAAGCCCATTAGGAAAGAGTTAAGCTACAGAGTAAAGGAGTATTAATCAAATATTCCAAAAATGAAAGCAAAATCTCTGAGCATTAACTTATTCACAGCATGAATAATTTAATATCCACCTCAGATTTAATTACAAGCCATGGGCAATTAACTAATTTAGTAACAATGTGTAAATAATGGATAATTTTGTTGCCCTAGATGAAACTTTAAGAATCCTGTAATATTAAAATGATGATGTGTAAAGGGATTGTTTTCCCAAATACCTCTGAAAATGAAACAGAATATTATTATGAGAATTCAGAAGATATGTTGTTTTTTTTCTTTTCAACTTTTGCGACTGTGGTTAACAATGAATATATTCATGGGATGTACTTACACATTCTGGAAGAAGTTACCAATGAATCCATTTGTCTACATTACATTTTTTATATTATTCCCTCTATGCATAATAATGGAAGGCGATAGAAAGACTTAGGAAAAGCACGGTTCTGAGAGCTTTTCATTTATAAATTCATTAAATTCCTACCACAACATTTTATGGTAAATGCTGTTCTAATTTTTAGATTGCATGTTGGAAACTGAGGCACAGAGAGGCTATGAACATGCCCACTTTCACAGATAAATAGTAGAGCTGGGACACACAGAAAATCTGACTATTCCATCCTCAAAACTGCTGGACTTCACCTAAAGTAATACAACAGCCTTCCTAGAACAGAAATAATAATAATAATAGAGAAATGATGATATGCTAATCAACATTAAGAGAGACATTAACGTAGGCAGTTACCATAATGGGTAATTATCCCTCTAATGGAAAACTAATCTGTCAATTTGGTAGTTTCATTATTTCCCAAGTGGCACTCTGGGCTCTTGGGAGAGATCTCTGCTTCACTGAGTATGAATCTCTGACCTCTAAGTAACTCAGGCACTAATTTCCTTGTTCCTGTAGGCCCAGCAGAAATGAACAGTTTGGAGCAAGCAGTGTATTAGGAAGTTAGGAGGCCGGAATTTGAAACCTGCCTTTATCTCTCGGTAATTTTGAGACTTGGTGGCACTACTGCAGTTCTCTGTGTGCTTCAGTTTTATTCTGCTAAGTGGGGACAATGATGCCCATTTGATAGTTACGCAATTACACAAGTCAGACATGGGTCTGGATGAATACATTTTAGTTTGTTGTCAAAATAATTAACTTTTCTTCTCACACAATGGAAATAGTTGGAAAAGATAAATACTCAGTGTTGGTGCTTTACTCTTTACATATTACAAGTAGTCATATGAGAAAGCTATAAAATGCAACCATTTGCTAAACTTGGACAGTTGTCGTGGACTTTTTATCATTTTGAGTTTCCGTATATTTTCAGTTACATTGTTTATCCACTGGCTTCTTATTAGTTAGTTTAGTTTTTATCCTTCTAAAATGAATACATAATCTCATTCAGAAAAACAAAATCAGTGAGTTGCTACAGGAAAAAAAAGAAAATGCTTATTAAATGCTTATTTGAATCAAAGGTTTGAAGCAAAATTTAGTTAATTTGTGAGTTAATTATTTTTTTCCTTCTATGCTACCCCACAGGGCACTTTATAACCAGGAACTCAGGATTTTGTGGAACCTTTTTTTGGTCTTTAATAAGTAAATATTTCTCTTATGCTCTCAATATAACTGTAGCTAAGAGCAGTTTGCCCAGCTTTTCCCTCTAATAACTTGTGTCTGAATAAACTAATCCCAACATACCTCTTGGTAGCATCCTTGAGTGATAGGGGAATTCTTAATGAATGCTGCTGATTTCTTGCTGAGAACACCTGTCTTCACAATAAAACTGCAAGGCCTCTAACGAACTGTGCTACCTGTTCGATTCAACTTCTCCATCAAGTATGCTTATTTACCTGGTGTTTTTGCTGGCAAGGTAAGTAGAAACTCAGGTACCACATATTACACCATAGAAGCATGTCATCGTGACCAATACCACTTATAGGGAGCCTTGTTCAAGTAAATTAAAAATGTATACACACACCTATAGGTACAGATGTTGATGTAGCTACTCAGAGAGAATGAAAATTATGAGTGTCTGTCCTTGCTTCTAGAAAATGTGCTCTTGTCTTTTGTCCTTTCCTGAAAGGGGAAATATTTATATCCAGGTCAGTGGATATATTCAACAAGAAACCTAATTTATACTGTAGTACATGCTACTAAAGGGGCTCATGCCAACAAAATTTTAAAAACAAATCGTTCATTTTAGACTAGACAAGGAAATATGGGCTTTGGAATGGGAACTATTGTGTAAATTTCACATTGTCATACAGTAAATGTTTAAACTTAGCAGCTTGTTCAAGCTGCATAAATCTCAACTTCATGATGCATAAAAGGAGTACAATGCTGTCAAACTTTTTTGTTGCAAAGATAAATTAGATGGGTATGCTGTTTGTCTTTTTAATATATATTATTAATATATATATATATATATATATATATATATATATATATATATATTATTGACTTCAGAGAAGAAGGAGAGGGAGAGAGAGAGAGAGAAACATCCATGATGAGAGAAAATCATTGATCGGCTCCCTCCTGCGCACCTCACACTGGGGATTAAGCCCACAACCCAGGCATGTGCTCTGACCATGAATCAAACTGTGACCTCCTGGTTCATAGGTCAATGTTCAATCACTGAGCCATGCTGGACAGGCTTAAATTTTCAATGTTGACATTATTGCATGTATCCCCTATTTTCCCCCACTCTGTCCACCTCCACCCACTCCCACCTCCCCCTCCATTGGCTATAACCAAACTATTGCCGGTGTCATGGGGTATGCATATACATTCTTTAGAAAAAAATGGAGGATTCACACTACCTGATCTTAAAACATATTAGAATATTATATAGTATCAGCATAAGCATCTACACTAATAAAAGAGAAACATGCAAATTAACCATCACTCTGTCTCTCTACCACTCCTCTACACCCACAAGCCACACCCACCAGCCAATCAGGAGTGAGTATGCAAATTAATCCAACTAAGATGGCGGCAGCCATGGAGCTGGAGTGAGCAGGAGGCTTGGGTTGCCCCTGGCAATGGAGGAAGCCAAGCTTCCCACATGCCCTGCCAGCCCTGGGCTCTGCTCAAGGCTACAAAGTTTCAATTGGGTTGCTGGGTGGTATGGTCAGCCTGTAAATGGCCATCAGCCCCTCACCCAGGCTGGCCAGGCACGCCACCAGGGACATCTACCCTGAATGTGGTGTGGCCAATCTGAAAATGGCTCTCAGCCACTCACCCAGGCTTGCCAGGAACTCCAGCAGGGTCCCTACCCTGATCTGGGACACCCTTCAGGGCAAACCAGCCGGCCACCACCCATGCACCAATCCTTTTTCCTATATAATAAAAAGTTAATATGCAAATTGACCCTAACAGCAGAATGACTGAGAATGACTGGTCACTATGACACACACTGACCATCAGGGGGCAGACACTCAATGCAGGAGCTGTCCCCTGGTGGTCAGTGTGCTCCCACAGGCGAAGCTTTGCCCAGCCGCAAGCCAGGCTGATGGCTGCCAGAACAGCAGTGGTGGCAGGAGCCTCTCATGCCTCCTCAGCAGCGCTAAGATGTCTGAATGCACCTTAGACCTGCTCCCTGCTGGCAATTGGACATCCCCCAAGGGTTCCCAGGCTGCCAGAGGAGTGTCTGACTGCCAGCTTAGCCCCAATCCCCTGGGAGTGGGCCTAAGCCAGCAGACTGTGAGAGGGCACAGGCCAGGCTGAGGGACACCCCCCTCCAAGTGCACAAATTTTTGTGCACTGGGCCTCTAGTTAATATATAAAATAATGAATGGTAGGAAAAATCCACACATATATGGTCTATTGATCTTCCAAAAGGTTATTAAAGATAGCTCTTTCAACAGATGTGATGAGGCAATGGTACATTTATATGGATTTCCTTGTACGTAATAAAACTATGCAAAAAAATCTCTAGATCATAATTCAATGTTTAAAATAAACATAATTCTAAATGACCTTTGGTCAAAGAAAAATATCTTAATTGGGATTAAAATATTAATTTCAACCTTAATATAAATTCCCTGGTAATGACATGGAGAAATATTTTAAGGGAAAACATTTAAAGAAAAGCCTGATTTGAGAAAAGGGGAGTTCTTCCTGAAGACTGCACAAATGAAAAAAGAGTCTTAGGTTTATAAGTATTTCATGAAACAAGCATGACTGACTTTCCTCTTGATTGGTACTAAAGATGAAGAGGTTACAATGAAGACACCTCTGAAAAGGAGGCAGCTTAGTCTTCCAGTCTCAAAAGACATTTGATTGATAGATAAAAGCATCCAGATCATTCCTCCCCTGGTACATAATTAAGTGTACTTAGGAGGAGTAGTGAGTGTTTTTTCACCTGAATGCGGTGCGCACTGTGTAACCTACAGCGATTCACTTAATCCATCTCTATTTCAGTTTCTCCTTCTCACTAACATTAGGATAACGGGCTTCAAGTGTCAAAAGATTTTGTCTAAGTTCAATGGCACCGTAGGTGTAAAAAAGCCTCAGAGGCCTCAGAGGAAAACTATCATATCCATAAGTACTAGTCATCTGTATGAAGTTCTTGTGTGTGCCTGCAAGTTAAAACAATGAGCCTTTGTAGTAAAGAGCACTATGAATTCATAGAAACCAAAGACACACAGTTTCTGTTCCTGCAATGTCTGAAAAAAGAATCTCCAGGCACAAAGAAAAGGCCCATTGAAAACTAATAATGAGCGTAGAGAAGTCTGCTTGATAAGGGGAAATACAATGTAGATGGAGGTTTTAAAGTTCTATAGGGATCTTCATATATTTTGTAAAATATCTATATCTATATACCTAGACTTTAACCACGTATTTCATAAAAGTTTATATGAACATTAATATTGGATGGAAAATAAAACTAGATTGCAAAAATTAAACTTTTTTAATAGAAGAAGAACATCTACAAAACACATGAGAAGGAGTTAGTGAGCTTATCAGGATTTATCTCGAACTCAGCTCTTTGTCTTCTATAGGTTATGACACAGTACCTGGCCATTCATAGATGCTCAGTAGTTCAAAAATGAATCAATGAGTAAACGTACACTCATTATTAACTTGACAGTGGTTAACCATCACTTTCAGGGCAAGCTGAAATTCCTAAAATTCCACACAGAGAACAAGCACTTAATATAAGGCATTTGCTGACTGTCCCCTAAATCTCCTACTTAATGGTTAGAGGTTATGCTTCTATGGTAGCTACTTAAGTAAGTAATCAAGTAAAGAGAGAGGGAGAATAGGAAAGCATGAACCAAAAGAAATAAAATCAGTCTGACAAGAATATCCTAGACCAATATACTTAGAAAATATTAATATTGCTACAAATCATCAAAATTCTGGTTTAACATTCAGCAACAACTAAAGTATATCTAAGTATCCAAGCTTAGAAAATGATGATGGGCTACAGCCCTATTAATTTTTGTTTCTTCTATGAAATTCACGTGTTTCTTAGAAGAATCATACTGACAACATAGACTTTTATTAGAACAATTGTAATATAATGCAAACGTGTATGAGGCAAACATCTATTAGTAAATCTAAACTAATAAAAGCGAAATATTAAAATTAACCGTTTCTCCGAGACAGGGTAAGCCACGCCCACCAGCCAATCAGAGCGGCTGTATGCAAATTAGCCCAGCCAACATGGCGGCCGCCACTCCCGGACCTGAGTAAACAGCCCTTTCCATTGCGGCAGGAGGGAAAGTGAAGCTGCGCCCCTCAGCTCAGCT
>PVJC01012925.1:0-38849 GCA_004026665.1 Murina feae
ATCTATGGACGAAGACAGGGGTGGGGGTAAGGGCACAGGGTGGAGGGGGGAACCAGGTGGAGGGGAACTATGGGGGTTTAAAAAAAAAAAGGAACATCTGTAATAATCTGAACAATAAAGATTTATTAATAATAAAAAAAAGCAAGTGTTCCAATTAATAAGGTATCAGCTGATATTGTCTTTTATGACTTAGCCTCTGTGGTCCCACGGAATTACAACAACGCTTGTTCCTAGCCCAACCAGATTCGGAGAGAGAGAAATTATGCACCACTTAATAGTAGGAGGGGCAAAGTTCTAGAAGAGCAAGTGAGGTGGGAGATATGGTTGTATCCATCTTTGGAGACTATAGTCTGCAGCATGGAGGTTTGGGGACAGCGGAGGTGGGAGAGAAGACACACACGTGTGGCCCTTACCATTTGCTGGAGGGCTCCTTTCACTTCCACCACAGAACTTTATAGGAAGGATGGTATGGTTTCTTTCCATTTTGGACAAGAGAAAACCTACCTGGCCAAGGTCTTTCTGTACACCAGGCCCAGGACAGATGCTTTACAAATGTCACAGACTCTCCTCCCTGCCTCCAGTGTATTATCATCAGCATTTCGCACAGAAAAAAAGGGGAGATAACCTGGCCCCGGTGAGAAAGTGGCAGAACTAGAATTCAATCCCAGGTCTCCCTCCACCTCGCTCATTCAACTTTGTATAAGGGCCGCTGTGCATCTCATCTTCCCTTTTGTGTCTTTCTTGGACCTTGGTTCTGTTTGGATACAGATCATCACATAAATTCCACGTGGTGCTTTGGAGAGAATTAAAGGAAGCAACTAACCTGCCTGCCCCTCTGGGAAACTGCTTTTTTCTATTGTTCTCCCAAAGTAAAGCTATCACATAGACAGTATGCTAAGCTGGCCAACAATGCAATTTGAAAAATTGCCTTTGCGATTGGCGGTGGCATTGACTTGGCAGGGAGTGAGGTCTGAGCTGCTCTGTTATAGATTGTGCCGGGGGCCTCAGATCTCTCCTCTCTCAGACTCTGCCTCCTTCTGGGACATTCTGTGTGAAGCAGACCCCTGTGCTCTGAACAACAATCCTTTGACCTCATGCCTCTCTTGTTTGGGGCATTCCAGGCCTTCCAACAGAAACAGGCTGGTTTAAGTTTAGCAACCTGGTGAGCTTAATATGGCTTTGGCAAGAAAACCTCAATACAGAAGAGCCTCAGTTAGTCGGCCAAGAATAGCAAGGGACAAAATAAACTCATTTTTAAAATAATACATGGGAAGGAAGGAAAAAAGAGAAGAGAGAAGGAAGAAGAAATATGAAGAAGGGAGAGGTGAATGAAGGAAAGAAGAAAAACAGAAAGGAAAGAAGACAAAGGTTGTGGAAGTCAAATAATTCATCATCTTAATGTGTGCCAATAGCAAGTTGAGTGGAAAGAAAGGTGAAGTAAAATAGGAGATGAATGCACAGGCACCAACCTCTCTTAACTCCCTCAGCCTACCTCTCTTTACTGTTACCATGTGATACCTAAGAATACTTAATACTAAGAATAAGCATTTTTCATTAATTGGCATAGACATTAGCCAATCAGCCTGCCAAGCACTTTATAGACATGATCTTGTATAAAGCCCACAATATTCTCATCCCCTTTTTTCAGAGAAGGAATCCGAGGCTCACAGGGGTAAGCATGCCTCTTGCCCAGTGGAGACAGCCCTGCTCTGTGTCATGTATAATAAATCCAGCAGGACGTGGCCAAGGGCTGATCCCCAGGACACAGAGAGCTCCTCCCAAGCTTTCCCAAGACCCTGTTCTTCCCCTCATTCTAAACCGGAACTCCTGGCACTCCCTCCCTTCAAGCCTGAGGATGTCCCAGGCTCCAGAGTTTCCAGAAATTGCATCAGTGATCATTCTAAAACTATCAGAGGGTTTATGTGGGGGAACTATGTATTTATTATGTGGTGCATTAAGCTCTTTATTTCATTTAAACAAATATTTATTAATCCCTTAGTACATATACTGCTATTAGTTTAGTGGTGTTGTGGAAACAAAATAGAAAAAAAATTAATAAACTTAAGCAACTGAAAATCTAGTGGGAAAACAACTTGTACCTGGTACCAAAAGCTAAAAAACAAGCAAGCAAACAAACAAACAAACAAACAAATAAACAAAACTTTATTTGTTAGAGTAGGTTGTTCACAGCAAAATTGATCAGAAAGTACAAAGTCCCTATATACCCCCTGCTCTCCTCCTCCTTCCCCTGCAGCCTCCACCACTATCAGCATCTGCCACCAGAATACTACACTGGTTACAATAGAAGAATCAACATTGACACATTGCTACAATGACTACATTGACACATCATTATCACCCAAAGTCCATCACTTTTATAAGATTCATTCTTGTGTTGTATGTTCTTTAAGTTTGCACAAATAATGACATGTACCCACCATTATGGTAGCATGTGGAGTAGTTTCACTGCCTAACAATCCTTTATGCTTCACTATACATTTCTCCTTCCCTCCATCCCCTGGCACCAATGTGTTGTGTGTGTGTGTGTGTGTGTGTGTGTGTGTGTGTGTGTGTGTGTGTGTGTTTTACTTGTCACCATAACTTTGTCTTTTAGTTGGAATTGTACAGTATGGAACATTTTCAGATCAGCGTCTTTCACTTAGTAATAGACATTTAAGGCTCCTCTACATCTTTTCATGGCTTCATTTCTTCTGGCACTGAACAATAGTCCATTGTATGGATATACCACAGTTTATTTATTCATGTGCAGATTTCCATGCAGACAATAGTTTTCAGTTATTTTGGGTAGATACTAAGGAGTCTAACTGCAGGTTCCATGGCAAAAGTAATTTCAGTTTTGTAAGAAATCATCAAACTGCTCCTAAAGTGGCCGTACCACTTTGCATTCCTGCCAACAATGAATGAGAGTTCCTATGGCTCCACCTCCTTGCCAGCATTTAGTGTTAATCACTCTACTTTTTAAAGCACTACTAAACTGAATTATGTGGAAATGAATAGAGAGCCAAGAATTACTGAGCAGCAAAACTCAATGTCACATCTTGCGATGTTCATGTGGCAGGGTTTTTCCCTCTTACACTTACTCTGCACAAAATACTATTAAGTTTTCTGTTTTCTCAGGCCACTAAGAATCGGAAGTGTTAAAGAGATAAAGTCACTAAAAATAAAACAAAAGACACATGCATTAGTCCATCAAAAAATAAATCAACAAACAAGTATGACATCCTACACTCTTCAGAGGAATAACTGCACATCAGCATGTCATAATAAGCATTATAAGATTCACTTCAGCCCAACTGACAGGGCTCAGTGGTTCAACGATGACCTATGAACCAGGAGGTCACAGTTCAATTCCTGGTTAGGCACATGCTCCATGCACGGATTGTGGGCTCGATTCCCATTGGAGAGCATGCTGGTGGAAGCCAATTAATGATTCTTTTTCATCATTGATGTTTCTATCTCTTTCTCCCTCTCCCTTCCTCTCTGAAATCAATAAAATATATTTTTAAAAAAGAATCACTTTAAAACACTTGTTGCAAGAAGGAAATGGTATTGGAAATATCTAGGCAGTTATTTTGTCAAAATATGATTATCTAACCACTATGCTGTATATCTGAAAATAGTACAAAATAATATTGAATGTAAACTGTAATTGAAATATAAAATTTAAATTAAAAAAAAGAAAGAAATGGCATTAAAGATGCCACAGCTATTAAAAACTAAGAAATTAAGAAATTAAGTCCCTAACTTGCAGATTTGTTGTTGGAATTCTGTGAAATGTATGTAAAATGTTTAGCACAGTATCTGATATATAGTAGTGCTAATAACTATTGGCTGCTATGCAATGATGGTGATGGAGATGATGGTAATGATGTGCCAAGTGGTTAAACAATTGGAAGAAGGAGAAATGGAAAGGGAAAGGTATTGGAATTCTCAAGCATTTATTAAGATCTTACTCGAATTCAAAGAAAAGGGTATGAGGTTCCTGTTTTTAAGGAAGTTCTTGTCTCACATCTATATATATAAAAGCGTAAGTGACCATTCGACCGTTTGACCAGTAGCTATGACTTACACTGGCTACCATAGGGGGCAGATGCTCAACACCCAGGTATGGAAAGATAGAACAGACTGATGAATCTCAGAGGGAAGAGGGGAGGGTGGAAAGAGATTAACCAAAGATCTTATATGCATACTAGAGGCCCGGTGCATGGATTTATGTGCTTGTGGCCTGTGGGGGTCAGGCCAAAACCAGCAGTCTGACATCCCCCAAGGGGTGCCGCATTATGAGAGGGCACAGGCCAGGCCAAGGTACCCCACCAGTGCACGAATCCAATCACTGGGCCTCTAGTATCATATAATTATAATAGAAAGTGATATATATTATAACACATTTTATAACATTTTATAACAAATTTACAAAATTTGTATGAAAACATAGATGAGAAGCAAGACCAGGAAAGCTACAGTAAATGTTTGGGCTAAGCTGGAAGGATTTTGCTGTTTTGTGAGGGGTAGGCATTTTAAGAGAGAACATTCCAGGCAAAAGAAGCAGACTTCAAATAGAAGTATAAAATCATGGAAATCATGGCATGGTCAAGTATGAAGACCAGGGTAAAATAAAAAATGAACAGCCAGGTGATGGGCAGAAAGTTTCCCAGAGGCCAGCTGAAGGTTTCCTGTGAATCACAGCAAAGGGTTTTATTTGAAAGGCAGTACATTGCTATTAAAAGCTTTAAGCTGAGAAGCTACATGATTGAATGTCTACTTTTAGGGCATGCTCCCAATGAAGGCAGGATAGAGAATGAACTTGAATGAGTAGACAGTGGAGACAGGGCGATCTGGCAGGGGTTCTTGGGATCATCTGGGTTGTAGCAGAGGCCCTGGGACTGGAGAAAAGGTGACAGGTAGACTTGATAAGACGTAGTGGTCTACTGAGTGGGATGCAAGGAGAGTGCAGAGATTGTGTGGAAATTACAATCAAGCATGACTCTGAGGTTCCCAACTTGGGCAATTGGGGCAACCCAAGGAAGGAACTTGCTATAAACCAGAGATTTATTTTTAATCTTCACAGATTCTCTGGTGGCATGAAAGGAGCTGCATCCTTAATACCATTTAAATTCTAAACGTATTTAATATTTTCTTGCTCCATTCAGTAAAACACTGATTGAATTGTGCCACAAGGCTAATGAATGCAACTTATTGTTCTAAAATTTCCAAGTAGAGACAGACAAATATACTCAAAGAATAATTCCAAACCAAAAATGATCAAATACAGTCAGGGGCAGGGCCATCTACTGTGGTGGTCACTAGCCACATATGGCTATTGAGCACATGAAATGTAGCTACTCCTAATTGAGGTGTGATGAAAGTATAGGTTTCAGAGATGTAGAATAAAGAAAATAATACAAAGCACTTTGTTAATATTTTTTGTATTGATTATATGTTAAAATATTTCGGATAGATTTCATTAAATAAAATATACTACCAAAACTAATTTCACCAGTGTTTTTTTTTCTTTTTTTAATGCAGCTGTTAGGAAATGTAAAATTATATGTATGGCTCACATTATATTCTATTGGACAGTGCTGGTCTAGGAAATATAAGTGTTGCAATGTCAATATTTGATGATTTTATATAAGCCAAGGTTATAGTTTATATTATTGCTTATCTTTCTATTACTGGGGAAGGTCTCACCACCTGATGTTTTTGAATATCTTCCTCTGTATCTTTATCTCATAAAAAAGTAGTTGCCATAGCAATTGCCACAACACATTGTATTTACTACACCTGGAGGAAGAGATATAAACAGTCATCAATCTGTCATTTAAGTGTATACATCTATAATTTTTTTCATGTGCATCTCGTCTTCCTTTGCAAAGCAGAGCACTGAGCACAGGAGACCTGACTTCTAACTTTTGCCTGTGTCACTGGCTTCCTTGAGTCTGTATAAAGAGAACAGAAACTATCTCATATCCCTTCAGGGGAATATTTGAATATTCCAAACATTAAAAGTATTTCACAAGGTATTCTTAGAGCACCTGATCAGTGTGATGTCACACAGTTAATGTAGTAATGACATCTAATGTTCCTTACAATGCTGGAGACAGGCAGGAAGGACCAGGAGGTTTCCTTTGATTGATATGGGCATGGGCCAGGGGTGGGAGGAGAGAGAGTGAAAAGAGGCCAGACTGGGATAAAGCAAAAGAAGTTTGAGGAGTATTAGCATTTGTTCTTACAGACTTTAACAGTCCTTTCAAGTACCATCTTTTTCCATGTATAAGACTACCAATAAGATGCCCCCTACTTTTCCAACCCAAAATTTAAAAAATCAACATTAATTTAAACATTTTGCTCTTTGTTCTTAATAGGCTTTCTTCTTTTTTAGCATCTTAAGGAGTTGTTCTTCCTGTTTTCTCCACTGTCTGATCATACACTCAGTGGAAGAAAGTCCAAATTGTCTCTCTGCATCTCGATTTCCATGCTCTTTTGCATAACTGATTACATTCAGTTTGAATTTTGCAGAGTAAGACAATCACTTACTGGTATTTATCTTTTTATTTTTTGATATCTTTATGGGCTCAGAACACTCCGGTCCTTGTTGCATCTGTGCACTCTCCACCTCTACCTCCAATTACAGCAGCAGCTGACCTCCGTAACCATAAGGGCTCGTGATTGGAGGAAGCCTGTTTGACAAGGTATGGGCAGCTACGCACCCCAGCAGCTCCCTCCTCATCTAACTTCTCTGTAGAAGACACCCCTCGATTTTCAGTCCAATGATTTTAGAAAAAAAATAGCATCTTATACACAGAAAAATACAGTACTTCCCATATTCAGCCAGAGGGCTCCACTGGCTGGGAGATGGAGAGCCCGGAGCTCCTCTGCATATAGTTCATCCCAGCTCTGACATGGGAAAAGTGAACAGGTTGGAGTTTTTTTATGTTGGTCATCCTGTTTCATGACGCTTTAAATGTTATGCTCATTTACACCGTTTCAGTTTCTGCATGAGCCTGTCACTCATGGGTCAATTCTGTTTTAACATGCTCGCCCTTCAATATGCATCATCTGGACAGAGGACTGAAAGGGAAATTGGGACAGGGCTGAAGTGATTCTTATTACCGTGAAGGTGGCTCTGAAATACTCACATGGATTGGCCTTAGGGATTTCAATGTGGTTGAAAGTAGAGGCAGGGGGCTCAGCCTCTAAGAGGTGTTTGCATAACAGGTATGCAGTTTTCAGTTGGACATTATGCTTGTTTGAGGTAGTTGGAGAGGGTTTATGAGGACCAAGGTCAGACCTAAAGACTCCTCCACCCTTTGGTATTTCACGGAACATGGATGTGTGGCAAACTAATAAACGGTCTGTGTTAGCTTTTGTTATGCATGTGTCAGAAATCTATGTGAGGCTTTCCCACTGATGCTGCACCCTAGCATCTGAAAATTCACTCAGTGGTTTATCTGACCTATGGGCAGCCGCCGCCCTAAAAAAAAAAAAATCAAGAAACTGCTAGTTACACCTTGAGATGTTACATCTTGAGAAATCCCTAAAACTCAGCAGTGGCAGGTCCTCACCTAGGAGGTCCTTGACCCAAAAGAAATCAAACCAAAGGGAAATAAAAAGATGAGGCAAAAATGTAGCACCTCCTGCCTACTTTCAAGAAAAGTTAATGGTCATTGTTTGTCTCCCTTTCTGCCTCTCCTTCCACTTGTGGGGAGGGGGAGGTTGGTAGGGAAGAGGGAAAGGGAGTGTGGCTTTCTGATCAGAACTCAAATAGCACAGTTTGAATTATATAATGGAGCTGCTGGGAGTCAGGTGACAGGCTCCCTGAGTAATTCCCTGCAGAAGGAGACAAACTGCATGTTAAAAAGCTCAACAAATACTCAAAAAAAAAAAAAAAAAAAAAAAAAAAAAAAAAAAAAAAAAAAAAAAAAAAAAAAAAAAAAAAAAAAAAAGGAAGAAGAAAGAAAGGAAGGAAGAAAACAATGAAGGAAGGAAAGAAGGAAGGAAGAAAGGGCAGCCCAGGCCTTGACTCAAGTCCCTAACTGTTGGGGACTTCTAAGCTGCCCTTTCCTCTGAATTCTCTCCAGGCAGAAACCACGGGCGGGTGGGCTGAGCCTGAGACTTGCAGAGGCTGCAGAGGCCAAGTGCAGGTCGGGGGTCTGGTTTGGATCATACACTTACTTTCTCTTTCATTTCGAAAATGTTCCCTGCTTCTCACACTGGTTGCCGCCAATGTCAAGTAAAACGTATGACTCCTTGGAGACTCCAAGCAGGTTTTTAAGAACCGAGGTTTTGTGAAGGTAAACAGCGATCCCTGTTCCGCAGGCGAGAGTCTGCCAACTTGTTCTGGGATCTGAATGAGCCTGGAGAAACCATCTGTGGTGGGGGTTGCAGGTTAGGAAAGGGATCAGATGGACCCTCCCTGCCTACATGGGTGGCCACCCCGTAGTCCATGGTGAGTGTTGACCCCCTTCCCTGTCCCATTTCATCCCAGGTAGGAGCTGGCAGCAGTCAGGGAGGGAATTGGCACGGGCCGCCTGGGGGCCCTGAAGGGAGGCGAAAGGGCTGCCTGGCACGGGAAGGCTGGATGGGCGTGTGTAGCATGTGTATTCAGAGCCCACACTTGAGGAGACTGTTGCTCAGCCTAAGAAAGCAGTTACCAGAGAGCCGGGAAACCGCCAGGAGGAGGCTCCGTGTGAGAGCAAAGAGCACTGGGAAATCTGTAAGGTAGGCATTTGAGTTTTGAATAATTGATTGCCTTTTGTGTGTTTGTTAGTTGGATTTTGTATTGGTTTTGTTCGGTTTAAGGAATTTTTCCTTTTTCAGTTGATTTGTTTTTATAGTCCTTGGATAGGCTCCGGGGCTGTGCTGGAGGTCGGGGACCCTGCAGATACCTGGAAGTCAGAGGAGCTGGGTAAGGAACTGGCGATGTTTTTCAGACCTAGGCGATTCACTGAAATCTCACGGTGATTGAGACTTGCTGGGAGCCTTGGACGCCTGCTGAGGCAGGCAGCTTAGGAACCTGGGGGAGTTTCTGACTTAAAGAGACAGCAAAGGGAAAATGGATTCAGCAATTGATATTTGGGGGGGAATGGGTCTGGGGAGTTGTTAATGATTAAATAAATAAGATAACTGGGAAAATAAAGCGACTAGATAGAGGAATAGTTTGGTGGGACCCCCATCTGGGGCTGTGGCATTTTGAGATAAAATTTGGCATGGAAGTAAAACTCCATGCGGGGGCTGATCACAGCTCCCTGGGCATGAAGCAGCAGCGCTACACAATGGATCTTTTTCCCACGGACTCCTAGACAGCCTGAGAAATAGGCAAGGCTTTCCTTTGCAGGAGTTTATTTCTAGTTGTTGTTCTTTTTTGGCCACATGAGGAGCTCTAAACAAAATATGGTGATGTTAGAAACAGGCCTAGAAAGAGACTCCAGTGTCTGCTGCCCTCACTCCTTCCCCACCTACCTCCCCATCTGGAGCAAATTACATCAGTTCAGTGCATCTAACATAAACAACTCTATAGAATGGTACAATTATCGCTGCAAGAGAATATTTGGAGATTAGAGTAAAATTGCACTTGGATCAGAGGTTCTTGAATCTTTGAGATTATGGACCACATTTGGGAATCGAAAAGTATCTCTACTGCAGCCTCATCACCTCCATCTTTTCTGATGCCCGACAAACAAGTCTAAAAAATAACCACAAAGCCAAAAGGCATAGCATGAGCTTTCTGATTAAAGCCCCTTTTGCAATGGCAGCCCCCTAAGAAAGCACTGCTTAAGTAGTTCATATCAGCACAGTGAGTTCCTTTTCTCTAGACTTCCATCAGTTGAACATTGCTGGAAACCTGCATGTTTTGCAATCGAGTAATGCAATGAGGCCTGGGCTTCATAAGAATGATCAGCATACACTCCACAACCCGTCAGTGCCTTCTAAGTCACAGAGGACAACAGATGGTCTACATAGCTTGGAGGGCATTGCTTTGCACTCTCATTCTCTGAAATTTGTAATCTGCCTAAGTCGTGGTGCCTACATCACCCTCCCCAAGAACTGGGACTTGGGTCTTACAAAGGATGTTTGTGTTACTTTTCAGTCTGGGGGACAGTCGGAAATGCAGTTGTTTGGATGTCCATTTCTGGGACAGTTCAATGGTTTATGGGACAACTGGTCAGAAGATGTGAAATAGGACAACGTTTCTATTTGGAAAATCCAGTCCTCAGAGGAATATAGATACTTTAGTGGAAAGCATACACTTTGTGTGTTCAGACCGACTTGAGTTTGCATTTCTATTCTGCCACCTATTCAGTGAGTGACACTGGGGACAAGTTTCTGACCTTTCTAAGGCTCCGTTTCTTTATCTATAGAATTGGATAGTAACAGTACAAACCTCATACATTATGTGGGAAATAAATGAAATAATGTATTAGTAGAACAGCACATAGTACAGTGTCTAGCATAATCAGCACCTAGTAAACATACCTGCTATTATTAGTATCATTTATGGGACCTAGTTACCACAAAATACTTGGAAAACCAGAAGGTGAAGAATAGGTTGTGCTAATTCAGATCCACATTCCCAATCTTGAAAATGTTCAGAAATTAAGTCAAGAGCATGTCTATCCTGCTTTATGAGGAGGGATCACTGTCCCTAGGTTTTGGACAGAGGAGTTCATTGAACTGGTTTAAGCCACATAGACATCAGTGCCAGCAGCAGGTGGGCAATATGTGTCTGCAGACTCTCTGCCCCTAATGCCTTGATCATGCTGCTTCAGATCACCCGCTGGGGGACACACCAAGGTTGGCCCAGCAGAGGTGGAGTATCCCTTGTCTGCAAAGAGCCTCAAACACTTCCCATGGAAGTCGTTCTGGTTTGGCAGGTTGGTTTGTCCTACTTCAGCCCTGCTATGAGCTGTGGGCTCTGAATCTGCTGGACTCAGGCTACAGATGTGCATCTGCCATTTCAGGCAGATGTGCGAGCGTGATCATGACTACCCAGTTATAAGCTTCTGCTAGGACAGCACAGAACCTGCTACCCTTGTCTAGCCCCCTGAGGGCTGAGTTCTTGCTTTCTCCTTGGAGTCTCCTAACATGGGGTGTCATGCCTCCCATAGAGCAAACTGTCAACCATAGAGAGTAAGTTCTCACTTGACATTATTCATAGATTCTGTGACTTTAAGCAAAACAACGTATAACAAAGTCCATTTTACCCTAGGCTAGTTGGTATAAATAAGAGTTAAGTTCCTCCCTTCAAAGTTATAATGAAACAATGTTGACCTAAATGACAAAGTTGAGGACCTGCTGTATTAAAAAGTTGAAGACAGTCATATAATGAGCCTAAAGGGCTAAAATGTGAAAAGGCCTTTACTTTTACATTCCATGGGTATTCAGCCACCTGTAAAATGCAGAATCCACAATTATAGGGCAGGGGTTAAGAGAAGGGATTTCATGGGAGGTCTTCCAGGTGGAGCCTGGGCTTCTCAAGGAAACTACCTGAATCAAAAGTCCCCCTGGAATTGGTCATCAGATTGCAGAGTGATGAATAGTGTAGTGTATCTACTAAGTAATCCACCACAAAGACAACACCAAACTCTAAAATTAAGAGAAACTGGGGGGGGGGCAAGGTCCTTGGAATTATGAGGGGGGGAGATACATGGTTCAAAAATAAATAAAATTTTAAATGTAAAAATACCCTAAACTTGGAAATATGTACTGTAATGCTAAGGAGAAAGAAAAAGGAGTGAAAAGGAGAAACAACACAGACAGTGGGATTGAAAGTCTTGGTTATAAGTTCAGTCCTATTCTCTGAGTGAATCATCAGTTGAATCTGTTTTCTCATTTATAAAACGATAAAAAATAATTATTGCCCTACTCCCAAGGTTGCTGATTATGACAAATGAGATGATAAGAACCTTAAAGTATTCCCCTCAACAACTCAATCTCCACCTTGAAATATCACACAGGTATTAATAACTGTATAGGATTAAAGGAAATTGACCTCCCCCCCCCAAAAAAAAAAACCAACAACAACAAAAGAATACAAGACACAATGTGCGTGTAACTAAGAAATGGGATTTTCTTCTTAATAATAGGGAAGAAACTCACTTTGGATAATCCATAATGAATAACCAATATCTATTGTATTAGTTTGCTAAGGCTTCTATAACAAAACATCATGAGCTGGGTGGCTTAAACAACAGAGATTTATTTTCCCACAGCTCTGGAGGCCAGAAGTCTAAGATCACGATGTCTGCAGAGTCAGTTTCTCCTGTGGTCTCTTCCAGTGGCTTGTAGATGGCTATCTTCTCACATGGTCTTTTCTCTTTATGTGCACATCTTTGGTGTCTCTTCCAGTCCTATCGGGTTAGGACCCCACCCATATGACCTCATTTAACTTTGATAACCTCCTTCTAGGCTCTATCTCTAAATACAGTCCTATTTTAAGATATTGGGGGTTAGGGCTTCAGCATAAGAATTTTGGGACACACAATTCAGCCCATAACCTCTCATTAAGCCCGGCCAGTGTGGTCCAGTGGTTGAGTGCTGACCTATGTGAATCAGAAGGTCCAGGTTCCATTCCCAGTCAGGGAACATCCCCAGGTTACCGGCTTGATCCTCAGTATGGGGCATGCAGGAGGCAGCCAGTCAAATAATTGCCTCTCGTTGTTGATGTTTCTATTGCTCCCCCCCTGCCCCTTCCTCTCTGAAATCAATAAAAACATTTTTTTAAAAAAAGGAAAACTCATTAAAAGTTATATTCTTGTTTTAGAAATTCATCAGGTCTAGAAAGGAAAAATGATATTGCCAGACTGCTATGGGGAGACACCATTGAAGGTGGCCTGGTAGATGATCCAGATTCAAGAGAAGCTTGACTTCCTGGCATATTTCAACTAACAGAGGAAGTGAGGACCTTGTTGTTGTTTTACTTTCACCAAGGTGTTCTGTTAAAGAACTAGCAGGTTGACCCTAGCAAGGTGACATTTCTCTGGTGACAGCTGTTCTTGGTGACAGCTGTTCTTGTTTGGAACTAGATGCTCCTTTGAGGTCAAAAGGATTATGGCATTTCATTGACTAATTTCTCACTTACTTTGAATATTCTGTCTCTTAAAGAAAGTGAAGAATTGATCCTATCATCCAAATTCATGCCATGCCCTGTGTGATCTTGCATCCTTTTCACCACTTCTTCAAACTGTCCCCAACTGTTCCTGTTGTCATTCAATGACATGGTTACCTGAAACACATACATTTATTTATTCCTGAAATGAACTCTGTGAGAAGAGAAGAAGATGATTTGTAAGTGATATTTACATATCACTTTCTAAATTTCAGATCTTTGATTCAGAGAGAGATAGGAGGCCCAGCTCATGGCTGAGATGTCCCCACAAATATGGGAAGCAGAGGGAAACTGACACCTATTCTAAATTCACAGCCTTGAAGAGGCATGAAGGAGAAAGTGGTGACAAGGAGGAGCAGGTGCACACTGATAAGAGGAACCATGCTCACTGCCTTCCTCGTCCCCTCTCTGCTTCAGCTGCACCTGCAGGTGGACCATTTGCACCCTCTGGTAGGGGACACATCCCAACTCTCTGTTAGCAGTCTGGATGCTAGGTCCAAACAGGAAACATGGGATATCACCCAGCAAAGATGTGTACCTTGGTGTTATTTTTAAAACATCTGATGGTGGTTAAAAAAAAAATTATATTGAAAGGAACAAAGAAGCACACATTTACTAACTTTAAAACACCCTGCCGTGTCCTTTTTCACTAAAAATAAGGCATGCCTATATGCATCTGTAATACTTTCAACAATAAAGATTAAAAGACATATAAGGTATGACTTCAATGAACAAGTGGAAAGAGTCAGTTCCCCAGGCCTCACGAGCATGATCCTTCTGGTACAGCTTCATCATAACAAGAACACATTCTGTATAAGCAGGCAGTTTTCCCCTTAGACCAGGGCCCATTTCAAAGGCAGGGGGTGTCATGCCTTACTGATCTCAATCAGTTTGCCCAACCTTCAAGCCATTTGGGTACAATGTTCTCTCCCAGTGTCAAGTGCGCTTGTTTGGGTTATTAGAGAAAGGCTTTTAAAGGAATGGGATGTAATTTGGAATGTGTCAGACACTGTATTATTTAGCCCTGATTTTAAGGTGCAGGGCTTGCCCAAAAAAGACCCGCCTCTTGATTCAGCTCTCATAATGTAAACAAACATATTTCTTGCAGTCTATTTAGTATCATGTTTCCACTTTAAAAAAAAAAAAATTCTCCCCAGTGTAGTGCTGAATTACTATCTACTGTTCCCAAGGAAACATGTGATGTGCTTTATGGAGAAAGTATGTGTTAGATAAGCTTCATTCAGGCATGAGTTATTATAGTGCTGGTGGCTATGAGTTCGAGGTTAATGAATCAACAATAAACACTAAATAGGGTGTCTTGAAGCAGAAATGCACAAAGTATAAATGATCAGTTGATGAGCACATTGTGAGTGGAGGTTTGCACAAACCTAACCCTGTATTTCCTTAGGAGCAGTGGGTCGTTTCACTACTCCAGTTCACACCAATGTTACAGGACAGTGCTACTGTAAAGATGGAGCATACCTAGTCATCTCCTTTCACAGGGAGGTAAGCTAAGGAGAGATAAGGAGGCATGAACTACACAGCAGCAGGTGTGAACGAGTCTGCCAGCCTGGAGCGTTACAGTGCAATGACATGCACTTGTCACAACAGAACAAGGCCTGCACCAGGTGACAGCAATGAAGACTGGAGGGGAGGCGGTCAATTACAAAGGGCTTAGGAAGTTGAATCAACAGGACTTGGCCACTGAGAGCAAAGAGGAGGAAGAGGCCCAAGAGGACTCTGCCATCCCTCAGAGACAGGTGATAAACTGTTGGAACCTGGAAGGCCAGAGTGACAGGTTTTCAGGGAGAGTAAGTCACAAGTTCAGCAGGGATAAGGACTGGGGTTGTGGAACAGAAATGCCGGCATTATTTTTTGAGCACTCACTATATTACAGCTGCTGAGAGTCTCTTGCTAAATAATCTCATGGAATCCTCACAACAACCTTTTGAGGCAGGGACTATGATGCCCATTTTATAGATGAGGAGATTGAGGCTCAAAGAAGTAAATCAAGTTGCTCATGGACACCCTACTTATAAATAACAGAACAAGGAATTCAAACATCAGGCAGAGTGACCCTGGAGGTTATAATAAAAGTGAGAAGTTTTGGAGTTTGAGATCTTGAAGGAAAAGAAGAATTATGATAGTGATAGCCTATCTTGTCCTCTCCTTACACCACTATTTTCTTACCTTCATGTTTTTATTTAAATTCTTCTCTCCCACAGGAATGTTGCTCTTCTCTTCTAAGCTTTAGAGGTGTTTGTTTTTGATGTAGCGAAGGGGTGGTCCAAATTATTTGGTAGTTGCAGAAATTAGCATATGTTCTTTTATGCTGGTTAATAACAAAGGTTAAACATTTCAAAGTTTCCTAGAATGCATTGCATGTTACTTAAAAGAATTATCCTCCTAATCACCCTTGCATTTCACATGAATATAGCCATGGTTAATTTACACATACACTCATTCATGGAGGAAAGCATGCTCATGCTATTTGTTTGCTCAGTTTCCATCACCTGGCATCAAAATACATGGTCGTCATTTTGCTTTTCATCGCAGATATCATTTATCTTTGAACTTTTTTTAAAGACATGAAATTCCTTTTTTAGTTTCCCAAATCTGTATTGCTGAGACCTATTTAGCTATTTCCTTGACAGGTAAAGAAATTAAAAATTCCCCCCAACACTTAGGTATAAGGGCTATTTCCACTGTGCCTGGGGACAAAGGGTGTTTTGTCTATTATTATATTTAAAAACATGTTAACAATGTATAATAGGAAAATACTCCTATATCAGCATCTTGGGCCTCTTATTTCTTTCAAAAATGCCCCACCAAGATGTCCAGAAGGGGAGCATCCTTTCTGACCACATGAAAGATACTCTCCAGAGCTATGATACTCCATCCAAACGCTTCTGCCCACAGAGTTCAAATGCCAGGAACAGCAAGAACAGTTAGCTTAATCCCTGTAGGTAAGTGGGAAAGGGTTCACCTACAAGAGAGCTTCTGTTCTTTGAAATAACCCAAGTGTGAAACCCTTCCTTTATGAATCAAAAAGAAACCTCTTGCACTGTTCTAAAGCCAAAAGAGAGAAAGAGAATTGCAATGCAGCTGGAAACTACTCTCTACTCAGTCAACTGAAACTCTTAGATGAAGAAACTCTGCATTTGTATAGAGATCTGGTAACTCAAGAACAAAGGCTAAGACAAAAAAAAAAAAAAAAGACTAAGAAATCATTGTCCTCTTCCTAAATTGCCAGAGCATAAAAAAGGAAACTGGGAAAAATGAAGCCATGTTCAATTCAACAAACACTCGAAACGATCTTTCAAATATTCTGGACAAAAGAAAGTCCAAAGTATGTTTTGCAAAACCCAAGGGAAACTCACTCCATATGTTTCTGATTCAGTTATAGTTTAATCATCAAAATATTGCTTTGCAAGGACTAGTTATATCCAAGAAACCTTTTATGAGCCATTTAAAGACATTGTCTTGAACACAGGAAGCCCCGTTTTGCCAAGAGCTAACAGATGCCTGAGCAGAGGCTCTGGGCTTGGTCTGGGGGCAGAGCCCAGGATACGGAGATGTGCAGATCAGACAGAGCTGACTGTATAGTGTGGGGAATCTGTGCTGTGTATCTGTCTCCACGCAAGAGAATAAGAAAAACCCTTCAGGAGAAGTAACCCAGCGGAAGGCAACCATTGGCTACCGTGATTTCCACTCAAATTTATTCCCATTCATGGAATCTCATGCCCCATTCAACATATTCCATTTGCTAAATGATAATATAGATGATAATGTTTCTACTTAAATTATATTGTTAGTATCTTAGCCTCAGAAACCTAGGTAGAATTTCATTAATGAGATTCAAAAACAGCAGCTTCAGAATAGCTATTGACCTAGCAATAGAAAAAAAACAACAACTTTTCTCTTTACTTTTGAGTATTTGAGTTGTTTTTAATTAACTAAAATCCTCAGAACTGAATACTTCTAAAATGGCTTTAAATAAAATAACGTTTATGCTGCTTTCTCTCTCATTGCCCTTCATCAGCAGTTTTCAAAGTTCTCTGATTAGTGAAAATTCTCCAAGCCACCCTCACACCTGCTGCTCCCAGGGGTTCTCAGATTCCAGTTGACTTCAGAACCATTGAGGTCTCCTTAAAACAAACCTGCTAGACCCCACCCAGTATTTATGATTAGATAGGTCTGAACATGACCCGAGAACTTGTATTTCTAACAAGTTCCCCGCTGATACTACTGGTCTGGGGATCCACTTGGAGAAGGACTTCCTGCACCCTCAGTGCTGGCTTGTAGTTGAGTGAAAGGAGATGGTGCTAACGCACACATGTAAGTTGAGACCATTCCAGGCGCATCCACTAATGGTTACTTGGGATGTGTTTCAATGATTGAACAAGGATGCCCTCTCTCAAAATTCCTGTGGACCATTACTTGTGGCCAAAGAAATGAAGTAGTTTACATCATTATTGGAATGATTGTGTAAATCTGAGGCCATCACAAAGATTCAGTTTATGAAGTGGAAGCATCATCAGGCCAGTGTATATAGAACCTATAGTGTTTAGAGACTTTCATGAATAAGACTATCTATAAACTTTAAACTTGCATAAAAGGAGTAACTAAACTCATCTGGTGACATGAGCTTTTTCTGTTATTAAAATGTAAAAGGACGTTTATTGTGTGCCTTCTTGCATAAGGAATATTGGGTGTACAATGGGAAAATGTCTTTGATGAGAACTGTAGCTGGCACAAGTGGACTGTCCTCATCCCGGGCCCATTGTGAACTGGGAGCTCAGGGAAGGCATTTCAGCAGGAATGCTGCTTTTTGATCATCTACAATACAAACAAAGAGCTTATGGAACCTTCTAAAACACAGGGGTTTGCAAACCTTCAAATGCATTAGAATCACCCGAGAATCTTGTTTATATGCCAGTTGTCATTCAGCAGGTCCACAGTGAGCCTCAAGGTCATTTCTAACAATCTCCAAAGTCATGCTAAAGCTGCTGGTCCTGAATCACACACTTGAAGAAGCGAGGTTCAGGACCCAGGAAACCTTTAAAAATTTTCTGGGTCTGGGTGGGACTTGGGCATAGATATTTTTAAAGAACCACAGATGCACATTTTATAGCCAGCATGGGGGGCCTCTGGCCTGGAAAAGTAGTTAATGTTTCTAGGCTGCCTCTCAAAACCATATCTCACCTGAGTCTTGGGTGAGATAGCAGTGAATTCCTACTTGACTTCTCTGAGATCCTTAAGTGCCTTTTTCTATGTTGCTGATAAAAGAAAGAGCCAATGCTTTAGATTCCAGATGTGCTGTAGACTTGACAGTCAGCTAGGACAACTCAGCAACCTGCACAGTCTCACCTGTACAGAAGGTCTCCCTGTTTACCCAAATAGGCTACTCATATGCAGATGTAAGTATGAGTATAACCAACATTGATAGTCAAACTAAAAAATGTTTAATATGCTCAAGTACTGAGACAAATATTTGAGAACTCAGAACCCTGCACAAAACAAACATCAGGAGAAAAATTTGTCTTAAAAAATGTCAAGAGCAGACGTTACAGTCTACTTGTCTCCAACATAAATAAACATGTTACTATTTCAGTGAAACATCTGATTCTATTTACAGTTGCATCCTGATGGGCCTTCTTAGATGAGTCACCTGTAAAGTTCCCCCCTAAGTAGCTGAATGTGCTATCTGTGGTTGGGGTAATTAAATATTGTGCACTAAACATTAGAGAATGCCTGCCAAACACAGTCATTTCAGCTTTAGCCTACTTGAATCCAAACTTCTCCTTTTCACAATAATTGGCCAACAATTGTAGTTACTTCTTAAGATCACTCTTAATGTCTGATAATAAAACTGTGACAACACAGAAAAAGTTGTTTCCTTGTTTATTGTGGCAGATGGCTGCAGACTCAGTTTGTCTAATAACTGTATCAAATAATTTTAATTTCAATGGTATCACTCCAACTACTGCTATCATCACAGCTCTTTCTTCTCTGACTTGACTCTCTATTATAAGGAGCCTTATGATTGATTATATTGGGCCCACTATTCCAGGATAATCTTTTTACCTCATGAACCTTAATTCAAATCACATCTGCAAACTCCCTTCTGCTGTGAAAGGTAACAACCTATCTATAGGTTTGAGGATTAGAATGTGGACATCTTTGGGGAGGGCTATTCTTCTGCCTACTAAAACCCCTGCTCTAGAAGCCTGCTGTGAAAGGAGTCTAGGAATAAACATCGTCTTTCATATTTTGACCTTGCACACAAACTCAAAACCTTCTCTTTATTTTTGACAATCAAAATCAGAACTAGGATAAAAAGTGCTATTATTTATTTGTTTTCAATTTTAAATTTCCTCCTCTTGAAACTTTTGAGGAATAACATTAAAAAATGGATGTGTCATAAAGAATATTATTTTCCTTTGGAGGTATTATTATTAGTTGCAGGATTATTTTAATATATCAAACCCTCAGAGAGTTCCCATGCCAAAGGAATGTGGAAATTTGGACAAATGAGAACAAACACACACATAGAGTAATATTTATATGCTCATAAAGTGTTTTTGAGGCATACTTTTTTCTACAATGTCATTTAAAGCTCACAGTTGTTTTTAACTTTTTTGATTGATAAAAGAGAGAGAGAGAGAGATTTGTTGTTCCCTTATTTATGCATTCATTGGTTGCTTTTTGTATATCCGGAGATCGAACCCATAACCTTGGCTTATTGGGAGGATACTATAACCAACTGAGCTACCCTGCCAGGGCTCATCATTGCTTTTAAATGGGCCAATGTCTTTTTTTTTTTAAGGTTTGGTGGTGTCTATTTTGCTCTAAGTTTACCCTCTACGGCAATAGTCGTAAATTGCTAAAATCAGGGCATTAAATTAACAGAAGATGAAGAACAAAATCAGAGACCATGCGACAGCCTTGAATTCTATTAATATGGAGCAAGGACTTATCTATTGTTATTCAAGGGTTTGGGGCTTGAGGGGTCATCATTATTCCAAAGGTAGGAGACCTTACCATATTTTTTAAAAGTACATTCAAAGCATTGAATAGTAAGAGTTTGTAAGTGCAAGAGAATGGGATCTCCTTTAGTTCTCACGCAGAATTTTTCTATATATTTTTGTCTCTCCTTGACTAATGATAATAATACCTTTCTCCATAACTCCTGTCACCTTTGCAGAATATATCATCCCCTTAATGTTTTATTCTCTTATACTCAGCATATCACCATAGACTTTTCTATTCTTCAACTCAAATCCTATGACAGACTACTGCTAAAAGCAGTATTTTAGTTTCAATATGTCCTGGGTTTAAGTTTCACTCAGAGTAGAATCATGGGAGACTTTGGATATTTGCTCTTTGTCATTAACTGCTCCTCAGGGGGGACCTCCTGGGCTGAGATACAGCAGTTTTTATTTGCCACATGTGGGTGTGGTATCAGTTCATTCCATGTCTCTGACCCTCTTACCAGTCTGGATGTGGCTTTTTCTTTATATCTTTAGCTGTAAGAATTCAGTTCAGCTAGATTTCAGATGGTTGTGAATGATGGTTTTTCTGTAGTTTAGTTGAAATGTTGATGGACATTAACCGCTTATGTGACCTTGGGGTCAGTCTGTCTAGATCTGAATTTTTCCACATGAAAATCAAACTGATCAGGGTTGTTTGATAGGACTGTGAGGTTCCTTTCACTTCTAATATCTTATAGGCCCAGAACATTTAGTGGTTATGAGAACTGTGTTGGGTCTTGTTTGGATTTCCAAGAAATTGACCCAGAGATAAGGTTTTGAGTACAAGAGTTTATTTGGGAGGTGCACTCAGGAAATACTGGCAGAGGCTTGGAAAGATAAGACAGAAAATAGGAGAAAGACAGCAAATTTATTATCGAGCCAATGGCTACTATATGCAACATGTTTCCAAGTTATTCCAACTTAGAGGTGTGGAAACTGGGTATTTATTCACATACTTATTTTCTATCTTTGGTTAAATAGGGTTTGGCACGGCATTGTCTCTATAGTACTTCTTGTTCCTTTATTCCTATAGTCAGGGGAAAAAAAGAAAGAAAAGCCGACCCTCCATATAGTGTTACAGGTATTCCCAGTAAGCTTTCTAATTGTGGAAATAAATGCCAATGGGATCTGGGTGGGGTGCTGGCTACATCTGCTGCAATGTGGGGGCAGGGGGAAGTAGGGGAACAAAATGGTCAATTACAAAATGAGAGAGCTGTGGTCTCATGTTTGGGTTTATTTTAAATTGTCATGAATGTCCCAGAGGTTACAAGGCATTGCTCTGAATGTTTAGCAGAGTGTACATGCTACCTCCCTGGTGGACATGGACAAGAAAATTAATTTGTAGCTCAGCATTAAAGAAGAGCTCATCAAAATCCTGACTAGAGTGAAAAGAGTGATATGTTAATAAATTATGGATGCTCTGTAGTATTTACACATAAATATTCTAAAAACACCACTTTACAAAAATCTGTAGTGAAATTTTCTCTCATTATCCATTCTTCAGACAATGACATTAAAATGTTATGATTCCATGACATTTAAGCTAACAAGGAGCTCATTCTTAATTATTTGGTAGAGAAGGTTCAGTTTGGCAAAGAGCCTTCCCTCATTTATTATGGGTCCTTCCTTTAATGCATAGCCAGTGCTATGTGTAAATGGCCCAGTTGGTTTTATGATCATCCCTTGCTCCTTAAAAAGCTCTGACATTCAGATATGCTCTTAGAGATATGTGGGGTAGGAGGAATGGGATAATTTAATTCATTCTCCCTGTTCTTTATTTCTGAGAACCCAACTTGCCAACATCTGTAAAATATCGAAGAGGCTTAGCAATCAATCACTAGGGAGAGAGGTGATGGAAAGGGAAGGAGACAGCTGGCCAAGGAGTGCTAAGCCTCAATCATTATGTATCTCAGGACAAGAGAGCCGGATTGCTGACTTTAGATTTCCTTTGAGAAGAGGCATTCTCAAGAACAGAATATTGAATATTCTCCTAAAGCCAAGTATAGGTGTAATTCCTTTGGGAAATAGTCAGACTAGTAGAGAGTGAAACTCAATGGGTGAATATTAAATGAGATTTGACTTACATGTAAATTAGACTCAAAATAAGAAGAGACCTTCTAGAGCATCTAATTTGACCCTCTTATTTGACTCAGCAAGACACCAAGATTTTGAAGATTCAGAGATTTGTCCATCAGTATCCTAGGGCTTATGGATTCAAATATTCTAACACCCCATGTAGTGCTCTTTCTACCCCATCACATTGCTATATTGTTCTTCTCTCTCTCTCTCTCTCTCTCTCTCTCTCTCTCTCTCTCTCTCTCTCTCTCTCTCCCTCTCCCTGTTTCTCTCCCTCTCCCTCTCCTCCCTTTCCTTCATTTCCTCTCTCTCTCTCTCTCTCTCTCTCTCTCTCTCTCTCTCTCTCTTTCTCCATTTAAACAACAAAATGACTTGAAAGGGCAACTATCTAGGATTTATTTCTTTTAGATTATCCCTACATGTAATTAATAGCTACACACACACACACACACACACACACACAGTTAAAAAGTTGTCCTTGACTCTAGCCAGTTTGGCTCAGTATATAGAGCATCGGCCTATGGACTGAAGGGTAACAGGTTCAATTCTGGTCAAGGGCACATGCCCAGGTTGCAGGCTCCATCCCCAGTGTGGGGCATGCAGGAGAGAGAAATGATTCTCTCTCATCATTGATGTTTCTGTCTCTTTCTCTCCCTCTTCCTTCCTCTCTGAAATCAATAAAAAATATTTTTTTAAATTGTCCTTGCCTTTACAATGATAAGACATTGAAATCCTCCAGTCACATGGGTCTGCAAGGTTTTGTGTTTTGGTTATTGTTTAAAACTGAGAGCAAAATGATCTGCTCTTATGTAAGGACAGAAGTTGACTGAGCATGCTACTGATGGAGAAAGGGGATGTTTTCACAGGAAGTCTTTGTCCATACCATGTTTTTATTTGGCCTCCATCTTGAGCAATATGCCATAGACCAGTTAGTTAAAAAAAAAAAAAAAAAAGACAACATTTCTCTGGTGCTCTGTTCTGCTTCTCTCAGCTTCCCTTTGCCTGACCTGCTCTGATGTAGTTGTCATTTAAAAGCTCTGAACTTTGATCTCCCTGTGTTTGAATAATAGTGTACTTTTTGGCATGGGGTAGATCTTGTTTTGGAGGATTGTTTCTAAGAAAAAATAAAAAAAATATATGATTTAGAAATTTAAGAAAAACAAAGGTCCATGTGAATTCATTGCAAGGTTCTCTCCTACGGCTTTGAAAGGGGACTGTGCCTAGTTTAAGCGTCACTGTCTTTGCGACAAATGCACCCCTATATCCCAGTATCCTCCACAATGTTTCCTTCTATCACAAGAAATATGGCCCATATCCTGTCTGACTGTGTGGTCGCACCCATGGCCAGTCCTCTGCCTGCCTCAAGCCCCACCCGCTCAGGCCCACCTCCCATTGGCTACCTAAGGAAGAGTTCAAAATCTGAATGGAATCATGCCACCATTTTGTGTAAATCCTCCCTGGTTACCCATTACCCATTAGGATAAGCCTAATTCCTTAGAAGGGCACCTCAGAGGCTATAGAAGGAGCAGATCCTTGTCCCTCCAGTACTTCTCTTGCAGGCCCTCAGGACCACGCCCACATTCCAGCCATCCACCCAGGTCTGCTGATCCAAAATAGGTTGGCTTTCCTGTCTACATCCCTGCCACGTGATGCCCTTCTTCTTTGCTGACCCTCAGGCACACCCCTCTTATTTGACTCTGCTCCCCAGTCATCTGATGGTGAAGCCTCTCCAGGATTCCCAATGAAAACAGCCACTCCTTCTCTCACAGCACTCACCTGTATGTACCTGTGTCGAAACTCCTGGGACACTTTAGTCCTCTGATGAGCATCTTCATCTCTCCCCTACAGACCGTGAGGGCAGTCTTTTCTATCTTTGGACTCCCAATGCCAGAACATAGTTGTGGTGGAATAAGTGTTTGATCATGGAAGTCCATGCCATGTTAGCTCTTTATTCACCACAGCCATATCAGCCCTCAAGAGCAACATGTGTTTGATAATTTTACAGAATGGCATAAAGGAACTAATGAGGTAAAGAACTCAGAACAGCTCCATTCGGATTGCTTTAACACTAGGATCAGGATCATGGATTTTTACTGCAATATTCCCAGTAGCCATCGTCCTGTCTGCCCCTTTCATAGACCTCCGAAGCAGGATAACAACGTGAGAAGACGGTGGGGATGCTCTGAGCATAGCTTTGTCCTTTGCATGCTCAAAATGATTATGGATTCTAAATCACAACGTTCTTGGCAATTCCAAAATTTGTCATATTAGCCTATCTAAGAGGCTGACACCATTTTCCATAATGTACCACTTACACAGGAAGAGAAATCAATGCAATATTGCCTGAAGAAGAGAATGGCCCAAGATCTCTCACCTGAAAGGTGAGGTCAGGGGGCTCTCTCCCTATCCCACCTCCAACCCAGCCACTGAGCACATTGTTCCTGAGGGACCAGGGCTGGGCCAGACACTTGTGTTTCTCTTTCGGTGAGTCTGCCTTCCTTTTTATTACTTGAAGAATTCTACCAGGCCCCTAGTTTATCTCTTTGCAATGACTCCTTTAAATCATTGTTGTAATCATTAAATGTGATTCTGAATCCATTAAGCACCTTTCTAAATGTGCTGGTGCTGTGCTAGTCACTGAACTAAGGATGTGAAACGGCTGGTGAATCGTACCCTTAGGAGTTCATAGTGCAAACATACTTAGGAGAGAAAGGCCTTTGGGGCCCAGGGAGCCCTCCTGAGCTCCGCTTGGCAGTTGGCAGTGGGTGCCCAGCGGTCAGACACGGGGACTGGCAGTGTGTGTTTGCCAGGCATACACCTGCATGCATTCCTTGTTTGCATTGTGTCCTTCTGGCACAACGTGGTAGCATTGGGAGCCTCACATACAGGCATTACTGTTTCAAGAAACATCCTCCTTCTGTGTTTGTGCATGGAGGGGAGCCAATCCAGTGAGTTTTCCTTGCAAGTGAATAGCCCACCAAGAAAACCAGGCAACAAACGTTGCAGTGTATGCTTGGAATTCTATAAGACACTGTGATTCTTTCTAAAACAAAACCAAGTCATAAAAGCTCTCTCACCCGTTAGTGGTCTGATGCTTGCTAAATAACACAGCTGATTTGACTTATTTCTTGTTCCTTTTGGGCTGCATGGGAATGAAATCGCTTTCACAGTTAGCATGATTTATTAGTTACAAGTAGAGTTTTCTTTATGATTTACAGAAATTTTTAACTATTGCTGATAAAATTATAACTTAATCCAGGTCAAATTATGGAAAGTCATTTTGTGTCATAGCAAAAAGAAAAAAAAAGTGGAATAAGCCCTCTATATGACAGTTTCTTATTGAAAATGCTGGTGACTCTAAAAGGTTACAGAAAAAAAATCACAATTTGTGTGTGTGTGTGTGTACCAAATGACAAATGCTGGAAGGATTTATTATTTTGCCTCTTTCACTATCTCTGCTTCTACACATCTATCCCCCCAGAGGCCTTAAAGTGGTCAGGCTGAGAGGAAAATTCATTATCTCCCAGCCCTCAGGCTTCCCTCTGCTCCCAGAGCTCAGTGTGGCAAAGCCAATGTGTCAGGCAAGTCCCATAGAAGTGCTTTTATGTGTTCCTACCGAGAGGAACATGCTTTGTGCCTGGACCTCTCTGATGTTGCTCGTGTTGCCTCCGTGTTCAGAGTTTGCCTGCGCTCTCTTCCCCACAGATGCCTGCCAGGTCTCTACGTATAACCTTCCCTAGGTGCGTGGGGGCATGGGGCTCCTTTCTCCGCATCCCGCACGCACGGGGAAAGAGAGCGTGAACTGGTTCTTTTCAGTAGAGGTGCCATGGGATTGAGAAAATGAAAGACAGACACAGAAATAGAAAAAAAGCTGGGTCTGGGTGGGCTTCTGTCCTCTTCTGGTGGAGAGGCAGAAAGACCCAAAACCAAAGTGTTTATTTTATAGCCCAAATTCCCCAAGATATCAGGAGGTTTCACCAAAACTCAAGATAAGGGAGGTATTCCCAGTGCTTGACTGGATTTGCATAATAAAAACTCATCCCCAGCACCTAGGCTGTGAAGAGTTGAGCTGACAGCATTCTCACCTTTTTCCCTGAAATGGCTCCAAGGAAGGGCTCTGCCCAGGCTTTGAGTTCAGTCAACATGACTTAAAAGAGAGCCATGGCACCTTCCCTGGCAGGGGGCCTCCCACACCTAGGGCCATGTGCAGATGGTCCACTCCAAAGCCTCTCATTCTAGCAGCACATGGTTTGGGTCTTTTGTACAGTGCTAAGCATAATTATTCTCTGCATTGCTGTTACTCTGCTATTTGTCTTGGCATCTGAATACGGTGGGCTCTTGAAGGCAATGAGCTCTCTCTGGTCTTGTCTTCCTGGATAGCACAGATCAGTGCCTGCACTTAGGGAACATGGGACTGAATGCACAGGAGAGTTAGGGTTTGAAATTGTGGTGAGTTTGGATTCACACGTATGAGTCACAAATAGAATGACTTCTATGCGTGGTTGTGGCAAGGAGGTTAGGGTGAAGTAGACAGGCTTTTTAAAAGAAAATGCCCACTGAGTGACTATGAAAGCTGTCTATTTGAGACTCCCAGCTCCTAAGTTTTACACCAATTCTTTTACCGTTTGCTAAAGACATGGGTGCAGACCAAAGATAAAGACAGCTGGGAGAAAGATAGCCTTGCTGTTATTTATAAGCCTTTATACATTTTCCCTTAGTCTTATTTTAATGTTTTCAGAAATTCCCATGTAGGACGGAATTGCCTACACAATTTCTTTACAATGGAACTTGTGCATTCATAGCTCCGCCTGCTCTTCCTCCCGCTTTTGCGCTGAGTGCGGGTTATACATGTCTGCAACGTGCATCCATTCTGCCTGACAGAAACCTGGCCGCCTTCCCCCAGGTTCGAGGGGGTGGGTTCTCTTCCAAACGGGATTGTGGAAGTCCTTAGCCATGCACGCTGCTATAGTCGTGCTTGTTCATGCAACACTGCAATTGCTTTCTCTTCCTGCAGAAGCGTCACATTGCTAACGCTGGCTTTTTTGAAGGACTGGTGTGACTGCTTTTGGAATTGGCAAGGACTTTATAAAACTTTTCGAGCAGGTTTTGTGAATAAAGTACTGGTGTAAAAGTGTCCTGAAAGAAAATACATGGTGCTATATACAGATTTTGTAAATTAGTAATCCACACTAACCTATATGTTCATGTAGACTAATGTCATCCCAATAAAATTTAAAATAATAATAAATAAGAAAATGCTAAAGATAATACTGTCAGAACTATTCCTTCCCCACATCTGCCTCCCTTGCAAAGCAAACTAATGTGAGTTGTTCAGCCAAATGTCTTACGATTATTGCAGGTCTTGGCACTTCCTGGTTTCTACTATGAATAGGAAGAAACCTTTTAGATTGAAAGAAATAGTATATACGTCCTTCCTTTCTCCTGTTAGAATATGAGCATCGGAAAGGTTTCTATTTGAGCTCTCTGAAAAAATTCCCCAGAGCATCCCCAAATGCAGGCACTTTTCTTTGTAAATTTAACTGCTAGACATTTCGCTCTAGTTAAAGGATTACAAGTTTTCTAGTTCATAATCTTGTCCTATATTCATTTCCAATCCTCACTCGATCGTCACATGACCAGCGAGCAAATGGGACCAGAAAATCCCTGAACCTCAGAGGTAGGAAACTTCAGGATACAAAGCATATAAACAATTGCAGTAGGTAGCTTAATCGGGGCCTCAACGTGTCTTGACTTACATATATTTCATATATATTTTCCATCTTTTGTGCTTTATTCCCACGGTCTTGGTTCAGTCAAAACAGCTTGACAGTTACTTGAACCCCATCAAACTGTTTGCATGCCCGGAATTCACTTGCCTGCGTCTGTTTTGCCTCTCCTCTTTCTTCTGAAATCTCAGTAAGCCTTTTTCCTGACTGTCCTTGGGAGGAGATTAAATGTTTGCATATCAACTTGAAATTCCAGAACTGAAACTGAAATAAACTGTAATAAACCTAACTGGCAGACACCAACATCCCTAATCTTAGAGCTTTTCTTTGTTCAACTTCACCGCAGGAAACTGACCTCTCCTATATGCTGCTGCCTTTGCAGCACCACATACCGTGTGTTGTTCTATGTGGAACTGCTTAGTTCCATTCCCCAATGCAGAACTTCCCAATTGCTGTTTAAGTCCATTTTAGTTCTTTTTCTCTGAGACATGGATGGTGAATTTCTACTGCTTGTCATTATAAAGATTAACCTATCTAAAACTCCCTTTCTAGGTTTGCTCTCAAGAGACAATTTACCTAAACACTAGACTTGAAGTTAACCAAGCTTTATGAGTCTAAATTCCAGTTTCTCTCACTGTTAAAGACTCTGTTTTCTCATGTGTCCAGGGGATCAGTTCCTAAATCTCAAAAGATGTTTTTCCTTCCTAGCTACAATTAACGAGTTGTACCAGTATATTCATAATAACTATGTAATTGGAGATGTTATATTCAGTATAAATGGAAGGCTTTAATTTTTTTCTTTGATCATTAAGGCTAAAACCCCTTAAGATATGACAACCAGTGTTTGTTTGTTTTTTGTTTTGTTTTGTTTTACCAGTCAGGGAAGTGATGTCCCAAGATCCCACAATCAGATAATTAGCAGCAAAGCTAGGAACAAAAACCCATACTCCAGGATTTCCAGTTCATTAAGTTTTTGCTGTATAACAGTCTGAATTTGCAGACTCAAATAAACGCAAATTAATTTTATGCTTGCTGCAAGGAACTGTGTTAAGCATTGAAGATGGGGAAAGAAAGCCTAGTTTCTGATCTTAAAAAAGTATGAATAAGTAGGGGGAGATAAATATGTCACCAACTAATTAATACAAGGCATAATAAAGTGGATCCTAAATAAAGGCAAAATATGTTTGTGATTTCTCTAATTCAAAGAGGAGAGGGCATTTAAGCTGGATCGGAATTGTTATGAAAATTTTGGAAATGTGGGGAGCTAGGGGTAGGAAATGCATCCCAGGCAGAGGAAATTACAGAACTAAAAGCAAAGATTTCAAAAGTGTATGGTGTGTACTGGGGATATGGAGGAGTCTAGTGTTAAACAGAGTGTAGGATTTTGAAGGAGATGTCATTTAAGATTTAAGTTAAAAACATAACCTAAATGGGGCCATATTGGCAAGAGTTTTGTCTCTTTTTGTAAACAGACAACCATTGCAGATATTCCAGGAGGCTGGATGTGTGAGGTAATTTAATTTTTTAAGAAAGTAACACCTAAAAATTAAGTCTAGTTTGGGTGGGGAGGGCAAAAGGTCATGGATAGTGGTAATGGAGAGAAGAGGGCAGATTCTGGAAATATGACATGTCAAGATTTAATATAAACGAACAATTCCAACCTTAAGAATGTAGGTCATTACTTTGTTCTTCTCAGCTGTTGCTCTGGTGTTCCCATAAAGAGTATCTTTCTATAAGACTTTGTCACCTCATAGACACTAACCAAGTTACATCTTTTATTTACAGAATGTTAGCTAAAACTAGTTTCTAAATACTTTTTGTATTATTGTGGAAAGAGAATGAGGTAAAATTGCTTACATGACTAGGTAACTTGCTTCATAAGGAAAAAGCAAACCTCCCAATACTGGATCTAAATAATACTGGAGTATCCATTTATTATAATTCGAGAATATGTGTTTAATAAACACGAAGCCCATGGAAATTTTTAATCACATTCATGGAAATGTAAGAACAAATTTTAGCTAAGAGAAAATCATTAAGATCGTCATTTTGGGTTTGAAACTTCTGATTTACAAGTTCTGAAACTAGTTCTATACTTGAAAAGCCTAATTGTCACTTAAGCTAATGTCAGCTAAACCATGATATTCACTGGTGTATACAATGAATTTCCCAAGTGAAATTGCATAAAATAAAAATTCCATTAATAGTACACGAGGTTTGTTGTTTTTCAGCCTGATCATCATTCTAAGTAAATATTTAAGAAGCACTTTGAAAAATACAATGTTTGTAATTTCTAATTCACACTGATCTACCATAAATTGTCTTAATAATCCAAAATTTCCTATGATTCAGAGTTCCTCCACAAATAAAAACCTAAACCTAAAATCTCACCTCTAAATGAGAAATTAACCTGCTGAGACAAGTTATCTGAGTTTTTCATGGGTTCAACACAGCAGATAAAGGTCTAAAGCTGATTGAGAGTAGATATAATTGGATCTCCTGTATTCTATTAAGTGGTTACCTTTAATTTTCACTTCAATGAAAATTAAAGTTATTTGTATTTAAATATGGTTACTGTTTACATTGAACATACTGCTGCATCAGAAGTGTGTTCAGTGCTACAAATTAAATTATGTAGGTATACATTTATGAAAAGTAAATGAAGAATTTTCATATTTTATGAAAATATATATGTATGTATGATTTTTTTTAAAGGAATGTAATTTGGAGTATTATGTAATTTGGAGTCAATAATCTATTTTTTGTTTTATTGCTTAAAGTATTACAAAGAGTGTTAAATAAGTCTCCATTTTCCCCCTTGACCTTCCCCCCTCCTCCACTACCCCCCAGTGTCTTGTGCCCGTTGATCAATAATCTATTGTGACTAGGTTAAAAAGGATCCAGCATTCTAGAGATTTGGATTTTATTCTATAGGTAAATGAGAGAAAAGGAAGGCCTATTTATAGAAGAGTCACATTATTAATTGAAATGACTGGATAACAATTCAGGACAGTATTTGATCCGGCTCCAAAATGCTCTATGTCAACATATACAATAGGTCAGAGAAAGAATTAGTACTGTAGACCAGGATGTTAAAGATGGGGTTTATGGAAAGACATAATATTGGAGCTCATCTTGGAAAGAGTTGTAATATTTAGATAGAGAAGAGGGCAGGGTAGAGGACATTTTGGGCTGAAGCAAAGTGTGAGCAAAAGTAGTGATGAGGACAAATGTTTCTATTTGGAAATAATGAGATCTGGGAATGCCCAGGTGAAATAATGCCGATTAGGACAGCTTCTTGTTCCAGAAGGGAGCTGTGGACTTGATTGTGTAAACTAGGGGAGATTTTCAAGGAGGATAATGATGAGATAAAAATAGTACTTGAGCAAATAAACCTCATTTGGCAGCAGTGTTTGGGGAGATGCAGCAGGAGAAGCACTGATCTCCATGTGGGGTGTTCACAGCAGAAGCAGTAGGAACAGAGCAGCAGAGGGAGCACATTTAAAATTAAAACATCAGTTAAGTGGGTGAAGATTGGCTATTGACTGTACGAGAGGAAAGAGTTAATGTTGTTTCCACTGCAAACAGAATCTTAAAGTCCAGAAGAGAACAATATATTGCCATAGAATCCCATGCATATAAAAATGGCAACACCAATCCTCATCATAAAGGTGTGAATGTTGTGAATTTTCCCAATGATTTTGCTGGATAGAACCAACCCCTCATATTCTTCTGCTGAGGCCCCTTGGTGGTCCATTTATAAAAGGGATGGTCAGCCTATGGCCATAGAAAAGAGCAAACCTATTTGATAACAGGGACCAACTCTAATCTTATAATACCATGTAACAGCCAACTAATGTAATCAATTAATATTTAAAATAATTGGTTTAGGCTCCATTTCTCGTACATATAGGTGGGCAAAATACATAGACATTGAAGGCACCATTTCCATCAGAGCATCTTAAAAGATGGAGGAATTGTTATAGGCAATTGCAAATTAAATAATCTTTATCCAGACTATTTGCTGTAGGTGACCTAGAAATCATCTCAAAGTATTATGAGCCATGACATCACGTCACACAGATCACCAATTACCACAGGTAGGTAGCAAAAGGGTGTGGCAAGGACTTGGATGCCATGTTATATATTCATCATGAAGTATTAGCAGAAGGTTCACTTTTGATCCTTGGATTCCAAATTATCAACAGTATCATTAGGGAGATGCATTATCAATGCATGTGGATGATATGTCCATCACACATTCATGGAAAACCACCATCAAGATTCAAAACAATAATATTTGCAAAGTAATTAAACATCCTTTTAATCTCTCGACCTCCCCTCTCCACTGTAGAGTATATTTTTCCTCTTTTTAGGAGGAAACCTAAAAAGATTGCTGAGCCCAGCCAGCGTGGCTCAGTGGTTGAGCATCCATCTATGAACCAGGTCACGGTTCAATTCCGATCAAGGCACATGCCCGGGTTGCAGGCTCGATCCCCAGTATGGGGAGTGCAGGAAACAGCTGATAAATGTTTCTCTATCATCATTGATGTTTCTCTCTCCCTCTCTCTCTCTGAAACCAATAAAAATATATTTAAACAAATAAAGAGATTGCTGAGTGGTGAAACAATTTGACTGGTATCATGATGGCAAAAACAGAGTGGTGAAAATTCTGTCATGTTCGTATTTGGGGGACCACGGATGCATCAGTTAACTGCTCTTTCTTGCTTTCTTTTCCTATAAAAGAGCCAATCCATCTCACAGGGTTTTTGAGAGGATAAAAGAGATAATGGATGTGAAAGAAGGGTTCAAATGCAAGAAACAGCAGTGTGACTAAACTGTAAAGCTCCTGAACTTTGCAGAGCCCACTAAGCAGTATCATCCCCCTAAATAGTGTGCTTTTATTGCTTCATCTGCTGCTGCAACAAAGGTTAAAAAGCAAACTAGTGTCTCTAGCCACTCAGTTAAATATTTAATGTGGCATCCATCAGATTGCTTTCGGGAGAGGCCAGCAGTACAGAAAATTAGTCTCTGCCATTTCTCTGATTTCATTCAAAATATTCCCTCTGATCTTCGGTTTAATCTCTTGACAGAGTCCTGTTCCTATTCTTTGGCTTTCTCTTAAAAACCAAACAAAACTATAACCGAAGAACTTAAGCTGGCTCGTCAGCGTTTTGTGGCCATGTGGAGCCGGCCAGTTTTGGAGGAATAAGCTAAGACTAGGATGACAAGGCACATTTTCGAAAGTGGCCAGTACACTGTGGTGAGCCCGAGAGGAAATGGACTTGGTTTAATTAAACTGTCATGTTGGGGCAGGGGGAGAGGAATCACATGAACCATATTTTATAAAGACACTTTCTTAAAAACAGGAACTCAAATAATGAAGATATCAAGTACAATGTCATACAGTGTATTACAATGCCCAGTGTAGTAAATCTTGCATATTTACATCAGAATACACGGCCTAACTCAGTTGTGGCATTGGCATAACTATGTTTCTGTGTGTGTTACTTTATGAAAAGTTTTTCGATCCTAATACTATCTGCTAATTTTTACATCCAAAATTCTACTGACACTATATGCATTGTTATTTACCATGTCCAAAAAGTAAACATGACTTAAAGTAAATGAGGAAAAGGAAAATTCTAGGTTAACAAAATACAAGGCTTTTCTTCCCTCTTTTTCCCTCCCCCAACCCTCTACCCAAATCCCCTATTGATAGATGTCCAGGGACAAATCAGAATGCCCCTCTCTTGCACTGTAAGCAACTTGAAATTGAAACATACCAGAATTTTCAAGAAATTGAAGATCAAGAAAGATGTTAATTAAGTTGTCAAAAAGCTTCTTGTCTCATTTCAGTGCACTGCATAACTAGGTAGCCTGAAGCTATCTATAGCATCTGGGTGCTATTCTTGGATCTTAATACAGTTTCAATTATTTATTTTAAACAATGTTTCAAACAGTGAGGAAGAAGCTAGTTGAATGTCAGGTCAGAACAGCCAGGTACCACAGACTTCTTCAAGTATCTCTCTCCAATCCTGTTTTCTCTGACTCATCTATAATAACAAAAGCATAATATGCTAATTAGACCAGACGTCCTTCCAGAAGTCCTTCCGGACATTCTTCCAGATAAAGCCGGGGCTGCGAGGGAAGCTGGAGTCCTAGGTGCCAGAGGAAAGTCGATGCCGGCCACTGGGGGAAGGAAAGCCTACTTTTGCATGAATTTTGTACATTGGGTCTCTAGTGTCTTATATGTGTCTTAGAAATATTCTACATCATGCTGCAAGTGTAGGGAACATTTTAGTAAATGTCAAACTCACTTAATGAAAGCCATTCCTTCTTTCATTCATCCAATATTTGCTGAGCTCCTGTTTACCAAGTGCCAAGCCTATGCTAGAGGCTGAGAAAGCAGAGAAGCGTAAAATGGTGGGCATTAAACTGGGGTGCTTGCGTTAAAGATGCTTACTCACCAGTGAGGGTGGCCAACATAGACAGACACAATGACAGCCTAGTGGACTGCACTGATGTTTCCATGGGGTGCCTGACCTGGATAGACACCCTAGACAGTGAGAGTTAGAGTTTCAATGACAGCTTTAGGGACAAGAGAACTGTGGCCTTGGCCTGGCTGGAGGCAATGAGCCACGACCCTGCTGAAGGGAAGGCTCTTCAAGGGCCTGCTCATACTTGAACCTAGAAATGGGAAACTAAAAACAAAACTAACCCCAAAACTCTGCTGTAAGGGCAGTGCAATAGTGAGAAGCCTCGAGTTCTGGGGTTCTGGGTAGAAACAGGAAGGCCCTGGGATAAACTGAAATGGCAAGGCTGGGCCACTATTTCTGTGGGATCCAAATTTATACTGCCAACAAGATTCAGAATTCCTAGGGCTAAAAGCAAACATCATCTCCCCCCGCCCCCAGGCCATTGGAATCACTAGAATACTGATAAAAGCAAATGGAAAATAACTCTGAGAAATGAAAAAGTGTCCCGTTGAACATAAATTCACAATTTTAAAAATCCAAATCACATGAAAAAAGAGACCACAATAAGGAGAGTCAGCAGATGCATCAAAGGAAGAACTAGAAAAGTCTAAAGCTATTGTACAATACAGATGATGACAACAAAAAGTTAAAGAGGAAGATGGAAGACATTGTGAAAGAAGAGACCACTATGAAAAACAAACCAGAAGGAAACATCTAGAAATTAAATATATAGTCTGAAATGCAACACTAAGTGTTTGGATTAAATACCAGAGTGGATACAGCTAAAAAGAAAATTAATAAACTGGAGAATCCAAGGAAATCACTCAGAATGAAGCCTAGACAAAAGTAAAAATAAAAAAATAACAAGAAAAATGTGATGTACTAAGAGATATGGAAGATAATCACAATAAGCTCTCTGACACTTGTTAAACCCTTACTGTTTACCAGATCTTGTTGACATTGCCTCCCTATATTAATTCATTCAACCCTCATAATGACCCTCTGGGGTAGGTACTCATACTGCCCCCCATTTTACAGGTGAGAAAACTCATGGAGAGAGAAGCTAAATGCTGGAAGATAGACGCGGGGAAGGACCTGGGCATCTTGTTTGCCACGAACTGCTCCAAGGCCCCATTTCTCCATAGGGATTCCCTGCCACGGACTCCCTCCTGGGCCCGTCGGGAGGTAATAGCCAGTGCAGTAATACATAATTCAGCCGGCTTCCCAGTCTTCCTTGCCTTACTTCCCCCTTTTATCACGATTATAGCCCTCGCTTTTTACTGTGGAGATAAATCATTAGCAGTTCATTGATGTCTGTTATCATAGGTCATTAGTAATATTATAAATTCATGAATTAAGAGAGTATTATAATCACACTATCTAAAAACATGGAGATAAATACCATCAGGAATGGTTCCCCAAAAATAGTTAAAAATTGTTATCTCTGGGGAGATGAGACAATTACTTTCAGCACTATTTATAATTTTAAACTATTTATATGCTTTTCATGCATAATAATTAAAATATATAAAGTTGACGCTGAATTAAAGATGTTTCAAACAGACCCTGAGTTTATCATTCATGGACCCTTACTAAATAAATGAATCACATACATTCAGAAAGAAATTGAACAAAGGAAAAAAGTAGATTCAAGAAGCAGATGTGAAGTTGACAAATATGTTTGTAAAGTAAAACAAAATAAAACAACAATGGAATGGTTTTTAAATGAGGGGGAATTACAAACAAGAGAGAACTAAAACCAAGGCTAAGATACCATGGAAGATAAAGATGGGTGATCATATTTAAGATTTTAAAGTTGTTCAGGATATGTTGGTCAGATATATAAGGCCAGAATATGTTAAAGTTAAATGGTTAATGTAAAGAAAATGGAAATAAAACTATAACTTCCAAGCCAGTGGAAGAAAAAAAAATGGAATAAAAGAAACCTTATCAATCAAACCTTAGAGACCTAGAGGAGCAAAGACAAATAGGATACCAAAATAATATGATACAAGAGTAACAACAATTGTACATAGATTTAAAGTCTATTTTAATCTATTTTTAATCTATTTTAATTAAAAGTCTAAGTCTATTCCTGCTAAAAGTCAAAGGGAAAATAATGTGAAAATGATACATTTGGGCTAGGCAAATATTAACCAAAGAAAACCAGTATAGCAATATTGAATAAAGTAGATTTTAAAACCAACAACATTTTTAAACACGAGAGGCTCAATACACAAAATTCGTGCACAGAGTGTGTGTCGGGGGTGTTCCTCAGCCTGGCCTGAACCCTCAGGGGATGTCCAACTGTCGGTTTGCAAGAGGCAACTCCACCCCCCACATTGCTGTAGGTGGTCACCTCCCTCTTGCAGGGAGGGGGGAGGGCAAAAGCTCAACATAGGATCTGCCCCCAGTTGGGTGTCTGCCCCCTGGTGGTCAATGTGCATCATAGACCCATCATTCTGCTGATTGTTCCCACCATGGGTTAATTTGCATAATAGGGTTTTATTATATAGGATAGGGAAATTTTTGCTTAATGATAAAGGGGATACTTCATAGGATAATATAAAAAGCTAAATTTAAATGATCTGAATTATAAGAAAAAATTGACTAATCCAAAATTCTAAATGAAGATTTTAAACACCCTTTTCTTTAACTGATAGATCAGTCAACTTAGTAAGTACACTGGAGATTTGAACAACTCAAATAATATTTTTTTTAATATACACATTCATCCAACCAGCATGGCTCAGTGGTTGAGCATCAATCTATGACCATGGTTCAATTCCTGGTCAAGACGTATGCCCGGGTTGCAGGCTCGATCCCCAGTGTGGAGCATGCAGAAGGCAGCAGATCAATGATTCTCTTTTATCATTGATATTTCTATCTCTCCTTTTCCCTTCTCTGAAATCAATTTAAAAAAGTATTATTCAAAACACATGTTTGGAATTAAGTAAATATCTAAGAGATCCATAGGTCAAAATTAATCATAATGAAATTATGAAATATTTAGATCTAAACAGTAATTTAAAACTGCTTACAAAATAAATGAGATTTGGAAGTGGTGCTTAGAGAGAAACATAGCCTTAAATGCATATATTAAGAAGTAATTAATTTTTAAAGTTAATGAGCCACACACTCAACTCAAGAAGTTTTTTTCTCCAAAAACTGAAGAAAGGAAATAGAAATAAAAGATAAACTTGTTGGAAAGGAAAGCCAAGATACAACAGAAGACTTAAAAACAAACAAAACAGAAGCTAGTGTTAGGAAAATATTAATAAAAGAAGCAAATCTCTGGCAAGATCAATCAAGAACAAAACAAGAGCACTCACATATAAAGAATATTAGAGGGTAATAGTTAACAGATAATTTAAAAACATCTTAAGGGAATATTATGATCAGCTTTATGCAAAAAAATTGAAAACTCAGATAAGGAGTTTTCCAGATAAATTATAAATTACCTATATTGACTAAACAGACAATAGAAAACTGAAATCTCTATAATCTCTAAGAAATTAAATCCACAATTAAAAAAAATCTACTAACCAAAAATCACTAGTGCCAGAAGGTTTTGATGGTGAATTTTAATAAGAATTCAAGAAGAGTTATTACTTTCAAGTTATGTAAGCTGTGCTAGAGAATAAATATATAACCTCTATCTTATACAAAATGTTCAAGGAGATAGAAAAAGAAGAAATATAATATTTGGTATAAAAACTTGATATGAAACCCTTGATATAAAAAGACTGTATGACAGGGAAATTTTATAGACCAATCTAACTTATGAATATAAATGTAAAAATTCAAAATATAATATTTGAAACCAAAATCAGCAGATTATATAAGTAATACTAGGGGCCCGGTGCACAAAAATTTGTGCACTCGAGGTGGAGGGAGTCCCTCAGCCCAGCCTGTGCCCTCTGACAGTCTGGTACCCCTCAGTGGATGTCCTATGATGGCCCCAGTCTGCCAGGCGCCTTTGTGTGTGTGTGTGTGTGTGTGTGTGTGTGTGTGTGTGTGTGTGTGTCACCACTGGGGGCCTGCCCCCAGCCGCATCTGAGGCTCGGAGCAGTCCTCCTGTGTGTGTCTACCTGCCGGGGGCCTGCCCCCAGGCACACCGTGGAGGCTTGGAGCAGGCACCCCGTCTATGATGATTTCTCAGACTCTTGCCCTCCCCTGCATGGTATTCTCTTTTTTGAGCGTGGTCAGGGCTGGGTGCGGCCTGCCTCCCAAGCTTGCCTACTGCCCATCTTCCTCCAGCCACCAGAAAGCAGGGAAAACCCCGCCTCGTGGTCAGGCCAGCCTTTTCCTGCTCCCTGATCCCCGGAAGGGACCTGGGAAGCCGCCAAGCAGGCCGCCAACTCTTTCCCACTCACCCGTCCCCTGCTGCCTTCCTTTCCCACTT